>VXAX01001274.1:389729-399953 GCA_013399835.1 Leptocoma aspasia | reverse complement strand
TGTCATTAAGAAAAATATTTAAATATATCAGAAAGTTATTGAGGTATTAATAAAAACACTGGTCATAAGACATTAAAATTCAGCCTAAGCAGCCCATGTGCATATTTTACCACCTAACACCATATTCTAAATTTACAATAGAAATTACTGAACAAAAGAGAAAGCTAAAATTTTAAGTGAAATTTAGTAGAGAAAAAAGTCACAGGGCAAAATCATTATTTTAAGTAACTCCAAAGTGAAAAAGAGCAATCCAGCTAATTTGAAGACTGGGCTAGCTCAAAAAGCACTACTATTCAGTAGTACTATTCTTACTATTGCTCAGCAGATGGCTAAGACTGTATTAGGGCTCCAGAATATTAGACTGAATGCCAAGTACCCTAAACAAAACACCAAATGCATTTATTTACTAATTTTTAGTCTCCGCCACAGTATTGCAATAGTGCAGATATTCAGCCATCCTTGATGGCATCACAGGCAGATGAGACTTTAGAAATTGACTGCCACGTGCATTTAGCTACCACAGAGTGAGTACCACACCAATAGTACAGCTAAACTTTACCAAGCAAGTGTTTAACAGGTAATAGCAGTTACTAGCCTTCCCCTCAGAGAGCAAAGAAGGAAATAATGCAAATTCCATGGAAAGTCTGCTTCTACTGCTTTATTTCTTCAGGCTTTCCATGGAGTGGCAAACTTCACCAACAGTATTCCATCCCACCAGAACAAATGTTATCACATCAGAACAAACATTGCAATATTAAAAAGTTAACTGTAACACTGCTTGGAATATTAGGAAAAAATGCCTATATGTGTGAAGATAAATAATGATATTACTTCTTGAGACTAAAGTTGCTGCTTTGGGTTACTCTGAGTTACTATATGTTCATCTCTTTTTACCTGCAAGCTGCTGAAATGTCCCAGCTTTTCAGTGCATTCCTACATCTCCTTACAGGCACTGCCTTTATTGCATAAAGAACCAAAATCATCTTGATTTTATCCAATGTCACTGAGCCAAAGTGGTCCCTCAAATGTTCTAATCACTTAAGACAGCTTGCAGTATGTGTATGTCATGGATCCTACCACCAAATCATCAAATTAGAGGACAAAACTATGTTGCCCCACCGAGTTTAATGAAGATGTAACATGTTATAAGAATTAGTGAAGAGCAAAAACACAGTGATTTTCAAGTCTTGTAACAGTGCCTCTGTTTTAAGAGAGTATCTCCAGATTTTGGAGAGTAGAGAGGAAAGAGATTTCTAAAGGAAGCACATTTAAAAATTTCAACATTTAGAAATGGGGAAAAGTGAAATCAAGATTTTTAAGAACCATCATAACTGTCAGGAGACTGGAAAACTCCTTTGTTCAGCCCCTTCAGAGCGCCACCAATAACAGTGTAGAAAAGACAATGAGTGAAACAGACTTTGTGAAGCTCCCGTTGTACATGAATTTAGATTCGCTGATGTTCTCATCACAGAGTTCAGCCGCATTTACTGCTTATGAAACTAGTCTGATGAATTCAATTACTGAAGGAAGTCTGGTTTTAATTCTTAGAACTACTACTTCTTTCAATTTAAATTGATTAATAATAAAAGTTACAGCATTTCAGAGGAACAGCATATAAATTAATTATAAATTGAAGCCCTAGCCCATGGCAATAAGATACAAAGCTCTCCTTCATGTCAGCTCAGATGCAGCTTTCAAGTATATTCTAAAGGTACTTCTTCTGGATAAATATTTTACGTTATAGATATAAATTACAGTTTATTGCCAGCTGTTTAAAATATCTATGATTTGGTAAGATGAGTCTTGCTAACCCCCAGCTGTCTCCCATTTAGCTGAATTGGAAAAACACTGGGTAAATTGCTGCCCATGGAGCACAAACAGAAGCAACTGAAGTACCCATAATTTGTTGGAGTTTTAGATCATCCTAATTTAGATATTTTTCAAAAGACATAATGTAAAGTAGATGCTACTTAATCGCCACCCTGAAAAATAGCTCTACTGTGAAGATAATACAGTTAGTAAAAGGGTAAATTAAAAGCAAACTGTAAGAGCCACGCTGCATCCATGACATAGCCAATGTGTTTGGAATAAAACTGTTTGATGCACTGATCACAGCAGTGTACACTGAACTACCACCATACATGGCACAGCTGTTTGTTATCTTCAGGGGACTGCCTCATGCTCTTGAATTGATATTTGCAAACTGCATTGATATACTCAAAGAAAAGCTAGAAAGTTTCTTAATTCACTGTACTCTTGGGTAACAATATAAACACAGCATTCACGTGCTCTTAATGGGGTACTTAAATATCTTTTTTCACAGGTTTTATCATATGAAAAACTACAATACGTGGGGATGCAGTCAGGAGATGTACCTAAGTAACATGCCAAGGGAGCAGCAAGAAGGGACCCTAAACAGAAGAGAACTGACAGTACAGAAGAAGCTATTATGTCTCAGCAAGTCTGTACCAATGCCTAACCATTTTTGATATTTTTTGTGATTTTTCTATATGTTAAGCAGAGAAAACATATGGGGTGAATACTAGTTCATACTACACTCTGTCAAAGGCAGATGTAGACTGCTAGATACTGTCACCAATAAGCAAAAATCGCAAGCTCAAAAGCCAAGAAATACATAGATTTTCAGTGTTACATACAGAGCCAAGTATTTTATTCTCCATTAAAAGAAAAAAAATTGTATTTCCTTTTGAAATCTATAACCACAAATGCAATTTTGTCCTCTTTGAGTAGTTAAAACCTTAATCTCTGGCTTTCTCATTCAGAAGATATTCTTCACAGAGTGATTTTTAACTGTTACAGTCCCTTTCTGTGATTCTTAGCTGGGGCTGAGCCTTTCCCCTTTTCACAGGGTGCAGTGATGTCCCGATTAGGAAAGAAACAGAAGGCAGTGGTGGCAAGAGAGAAGCAAAGGAAGGAAAACATGCAAGGAAAGGAGACAGAACTGCAGAAGGTAGAAGTGTGGCTGACAGCCCTGGGATCCCCCAGGACCACAGTCAGCAGTGAAGAGAATTACCTTGCGGAAAAGACACAGCTGGCAGGAAAGATGTCAACCACAGGAGGTAGAGAAAATGCAGGCAGGAGGAGAAACTAGTGAGACACTCTGTGGACAGGAGTGCCTTGGGAGAAACACCATGGGGGTAAAATGGCCGATGACTTACGAATGTGCACGCAGCCCACAAATTAAAGTAACATTTGATTACCCCCATCAATCCAAAATGGTTTCCTTGGACACCAGTCCAAGAGAACATGGAAATTACCTCTTCACTCACTGACAGGCATGGTTCAAGAGCCCATACCTTCTACCCTCACGCCCAAGGGTATTAACCAGTCATTACCTCACATTTTCTTGTTTCCCTAATGGGCCCCGTTTCATCTCTCTGGGTAGTGAGAGCTGCTTCACAGCACATCCACGGCAGCAATCTGTAACAGTGCACTTAGCCAGGCAGCAGGGGTACTGAATAATGAGCCCATCTGTACCGTCCTTCCAACCCTGCCCTAAAAGCATCGGCAAGCTCCAGATATAATATTCTCCAGGTACCTCCCTCTAACCAAATTTCTAAGTAGCAAAGGATTACTCTTATTTTTAAGGTGCTTCCTGTACAGTATATAAAATGAGGTGGTTTTTTGCTTTACTGTTTTGGCTATAAAAAGTATTTCACTCTTTTTTGCATTGGCAGACAGCTAATAATAAAATGTCTACTCAGAATAACATCGTTATGAAAGGGAACATTTCCTCCTCCATATTATGTCACAGAACATACCCAATAAGTGGCAAAACACTTGATAATCTCCATGCTTGCCCTCAGATTAGAACAAAAAGACAAAATAGCAATTTGGCGGAAAGCATTTTAATAAAGACATCCAAGAGTAAGAGCATTCTGAGTTCTGCAATGGAAAAATTAAAAAGAAAAAAGAGGGAAAAGCATTCCTCTGATTTCCACTGAATCTGCAATATCTTTCTCTCCTATGTTCCCATAAAAAGAAAATGCAGTTCTTTTTCATCCAGGAGTAACTGGAGCTTTAAACAAATGAAATGTTTGGGAGTGAAATCTATCTTTTATTCTGAATCAAGACATGGGTCAAGCAGATTTCTGACCAATGGGAAATGATAAGTACAACCATATTTTTGCTTGCCTCAGTTCCTTCTAGGAGCAAAGCTGAGGCTGTCAACCTTAATTTATGTTTAGATATTTAAAATATTTCCAGTATAATTCTTGATTTTTAAGGAGTTCTCACTGAGCAACACCTGAAACTGTCTCACTGTACTAAACTAAAGCAACATTTTTTCCCATCAGGTACTAGTTCAGCAATCCTCTTCATATCTAATTCTTTGACAGCAATTCAGTTTTAGATGACTTATAATAGGTGCTGCCTGAATTCTGCCAAGATTGAATTGTTATTGATTGGTATGGGGCAATGGTGTAGAAGGGTGCATTTCCACAGCTTGTATTTGGATGGGTCAGATCTTTTGACAGCTGATTTTATTAGAAAACCTGGGGTCATTGTGGGCACTGATTATTACACACCCTTGCATTTTTTCCATGACTGCAAGCTCAGCTTCTTACTCTTAAAAAAACACAAGTAATTTGCTTTCTAAGGTCTATATGGAGGTTCTTTTAGGTAGGAAAGGACATTATAGTCAGTATATTAGAATTCAGTCAGTACATAACAATTATAAGTGTTATGTTCATGCAATTGTATGAACAATGCAAGATGCCAAGTGCCAGTTTCCTACCTGGGCACAGCCTACCAGCCTGCATGAAGCTTCCTTGTAAGCCTATTTTTCCCCATCACTACAAGCTCAGCTTCTCACTCTGCAGAAGATGTTGCAGATCTTGGCACTGTTGTGTAAGACAAACCCGTTCATGTTCCATTTCTTCACTTACAAATGCCAAAATACACTAAGTCAACAAAAAGTTATGTATTTGACTTCAGAAGATGAAATTATGTAATTAGTAACATTACACTGATTTTATTACTGTTTCTTTGATTTAAATTGTTAGTGGTTCAAACATCTTAATTTCAGAGTGAATTATATAATTGTTTTTTGTTGCTTGTTTATCCATTTTTTGTATAATTAGGATGCAGTAATTCACTTTATATCTCTTTAACTTAATTGAGTTAATAAATATCTGCAGAGAAGCATGATGTCACACTCCCAGCTACTTGGCTGGAAAACTCAGGAAAGACTTTTCATTGGATGTAAGAATTTCAAAGGGCAACTTTCCTTCTAGACCTGTAACTCTGCAAAAGTTAGTTTTGTTCAAATGACACAGCCGCTTCCATATTTTTGTGCTTCTTTTACTGCTCTTGTGATAGATCATATTAAAAAATCTTTCTTGACATGGCATGGTTCTCCCTGATGATATTGTTATCACAAAACACTATCTAGTGTATCAATAACAGCAAGCAGAAGCCAGGACAATCTGTATTGAAAAAGAAAACCTTAGCTTTCAGGTAGTGTCTAATAGCTGAAATTGCTTTGCTTGAACTGTATCAATGCAGCCAGAATAGCACATCCATCTCCATTTTATCAACCCTTCATCTTTTCATGAGCCAGCCAGTCTGGAAAGGACTCCATCTCCACTTGGACCATGTCAGGCAGGACAGGCTCCCCTGCAGTCTGGGACCCACAGTAATGCAGGATGTCTTTGGCACCAGGCTGCAGATGAGAAGGACACGTTTGCCAGGTGCTGCACAACAGGTCAGCATCTCACCCAAGCTGAAATCCCATTTGGCATGCAGCACTGATCAAGAGATCACAAGAAGGCAACTGTAGCTCTGGGCCACAGAGTATCTCAGGCACAGTGAATAGGATTTGACTGCTCTGGTGTCATTGCCATAAATTTATTATGGAAAATCAAATAAGTTGCATATAATGACAGTCAAACAGCATCTACATTAGATGTAGTGCCACAAAAAGTCATCTGAAAACAGAACCATGAGCATAGTAACTATAAACACTGGAAAGCCTTAAGGCCTAAATCTTGGCTTACCCTAGAAGTTAAATCCCAGAAATAAAGATCACTGCTAATAATTCCTAGAATCCATGGAGATACTCACAAGGAACTTACAGAACTATAAAAAAAACCCACATCTGTTTAAAAATACGTATCCAATGCTACCTCCTGATTGTCCAGTGTATGTATAATCCTTTCTATCCTCAAAGTTTTGATTAACTTGCTGATCTTTATATGTCCCATTGAGGGAAAGTTATGGAATTGCCATTTTCCAGCTGTAAAAATGGAGATGTTAAAAATAAGACAATAATGAAGGAAAATGCACCAAACACTAATGTAGCCATGGAATGCTATTCATAAAACTGCCTGTGGCAATAAAAGGAAACACCACATGGTAAAAATGAAACACTATAATCTTAGCTGGGAAACATGGCACTAAAAATGTTAGTTTGTGGATGGACCAATTCATAAATGAAAAGTCAGGGGGGAAAAATGAAGCTACATGAGGTGAAGAAAGAAGCTCAGTAAAATTTCTGTCATGCCATGACAGAACCACTCTCACAGCAGACATCAGTCACCATCAGTCACCATTATCAGTGATAATACATCCACTCTGCACCTACAGCCCACGATGCTCTCTGCTGACTCTGGCTTGCCAGCACAGGACACCCAGGTCCAGAGCTGTCTGTGTTCAGAGCACATACAGACAGCACTGCATGGCTGCTGGTAAGAATTCCACAGACAGCACTGCATGGCTGCTGGTAAGAATTCCACAGACAGCACTGCATGGCTGCTGGTAAGAATTCCACAGACAGCACTGCATGGCTGCTGGTGAGAATTCCACAGACAGCACTGCATGGCTGCTCGTAGGAATTCCACAGACAGCACTGCATGGCTGCTGGTGAGAATTCCACAGACAGCACTGCATGGCTGCTCGTAGGAATTCCACAGACAGCACTGCATGGCTGCTGGTAAGAATTCCACAGACAGCACTGCATGGCTGCTCGTAAGAATTCCAAAGGATCCAGTAAGTTAAGGTAGTTATTTCAGAAGGTGACTGGTGCTAGCCTTTTCTGCCCCACAAACAGTTATGAAGCTCAGAACTAGAGGACTCATATGAAACTGGAGGGAAAAAAAGGACAAAAGTCTATAACAACATGCTAATGAGGGTACTCAGAGCAGCCTTAATCTAGACCAATCTGTTGTAGAAAGGGACAAGCAGTTTACCCCTGAAAGAGCCCTGACTCTTGAAACTTAACATGACCACAGTCTGAGACTGAGATATAGCCATTAAATGCAAGTGAATACCAAAGTCCTGTATTCTGACTCACTGCAATATTAATATTGAAAGTATCTGTACAATTTAACCTTCCAGTGCCACAGCCAGCAGCAAGACTTCCTAAATTAGCAAAAGTAATAAACAGAAGCCTCATTAAATCATCTTCTTCCCTGATTTTTTTTTATCCTTCTAATTAAGTTCTCTGTCCTGTAACTCCCCTCATTTCCCTAATTCTCTCTTCATCACTGATTTCTTTATCCTTTGATATGACGGAGTGTCGTGTCATAAGGAAAGGTAGAGCTACGTTTTCTAGAGGGCAGAGCATGAAAAGGACAGGAAGGCATGTTGTTCTCAAAACTGTGTCCCAGCAAGGCAGATGGCTCATTAATGTACCAGTCTTGCCCTCTCAGCAAGGAAAAAACACACACTCACTTACACAGAGGGGTCAGCCTGCAAGCCATGCTCCCTCTGGCAGCTCGGCTCTATTGCTTCTGTTCAAGCTGTCTTCTGTACTACTTAGGTTCACCTTTATGCAGCAATGAAGGGAAAGGCCCTTTAAAACATTTCAGGACAGCTCTTGATTCACTCCTTATAGCTTTGAGTCTGTAGTGTGAAACTCTTGAGAGCCCCTTGAGAGTAGGAAAAAAACCCAGCCCCTTGGTATCGTGTTCCTCTGCAGACATCATTACCTCAATTAAACAAAACAGAAATAAAGTAATTTACTGAGTGCTAATTACACCAAAAAAAAAAAAAAGTGTTTAACACAAGCAGGCAACAACAAAAAGCTAAGATAATTCACTCCGAAATTAAGATTTTTTACAAACACCCCCGGCTTCTATCAAAGCAAGTAATAAAATAAGTGCATTGTTGCTAATTATAGCAGTTCATCTCCTAAAGTGAAATACATACAACTGTGATGACCTTCTATATTTTGACAAATGGAACTTGAAAGAACAAACACAGCTCATCAGTTCAGTTTCCCCAACGAGGAAACAGGGTCAAGGCTACAGGCATATAGCTTTCCCTGCTTTTCTAACTTTAAAGAAAGTGTCAAAAGCACATTGACAAAGTCTGACAACCACAGATGATTCCAGGAAAGACTTTGCCAGTTTTTTTTTTTTTCTTCTTATTGTCATTTGAAGAACTGAAATAAAATTCTGTTATGCCATGGATTGGCCCGTCAGGACTCCACTGACTATTTGCTAATGGAAAGTGAATTGCTCCCTTCCACAGCTGCTCCTGAGCTCTCCTTCTGCAGTGCCTTGGAAAGAGGTGAAATAAATACTTCCATGCTCTAATACCACCATCTTTTTACACAGTATTTTTTCCTTAAATAACGAGCCTTATTTGAGCTAAGCTTCCACTGCTGTCACTCTCCTACCTCTGTACACAGTAGGTACTTCAAACCTATTTCAGTAGTGATGAGGACATAATGGCAAATTGATCTATCCCTGCAAAGCAAAGGAAAGCACAGGAGAGAAAGCACAGGAAATGTGGGGAGGAGAAAATCTCAAAGACTTATTCCAACTGAAGTAAACTCCTTGGTCCCAAAATTGTTAGTGGGCACCTTAGCACACCCAGACCCTGACAATTGTGATGCATTAGCACTCTGTTTACTACCCCAGACACTGTTAATTACTATCTTCCATCCTGGTTCACAATATAATTTAATACCAATGTTTTTCTAGATTTTGTGTCTCTTTCAAACATTCTACTTTTCACAAATTCAGTTTCTATTGCATTTCAACTGAAGATAAATTCCTGTTTGTTATGTAGGCTTCAGCAGTCACGGCAGTTCAATAAAAGAAGCTTTTGCAAACGTCTCAAAAATTAAGAGATCTTCCTGAGGCTTCTCTGTGATTCTGGGACCTTTAAGAATAGAAAGAATCATTCCAGTTTCTAATGAGAAATTCTTCTGAAGCCCTAATGAGAAAAAAAAGAAGGTATCAAGATCTATGATCTGTGTTTGTTATGCGTGTTTCTACTGATGCATTATCTGTGGGCCTGATCTCAAGGGGAAGTGCTCAAGATCAACTGTGAAGTTTTCCAGCATTTTGCAGAAAAAGGCTGCTTGTTTCTCTATTTATTTTTAAGTCAGTTCAGATAACTAATAAAATCTATCCTGTCTACTGCAGATCAGAATACAGACATGTTGGTAGGGCTCTGGGGCAGAAAAAAAGAGAAAAATGGAAGTGAGCTTTCCCTCTAGGGTCACACAGATCCTTCGGTCAGTGGATCCCTGCTGAGACTCCCCTTCCTAATTGATTGTCGTGCCCAGGAGGAAGCTAAAGACTCTCCAGGAGCTAAAGAAATGGGAGCTGCACTTTCCAGCAGTAACAAGTGCCATTAACAAGGCAATTCTGCCAAGGGGGTTGAAGGCGTCTGTTATTTTATAAAATACTTCGATGGATGATATATGCACTGTACCTGTTTAAGTATGTGCACTGACTATTATGGATGCAATGTATCAAAGCAGCAAAATTACTTGGCAGAATTCTTAAGCAACAAGAAAACAGATCTTATTTAACTCTGAGTTAAGCATAGTTGACTCTTTGTCCATTAGTGTAGCTTTTGATGTTGTATTGTAATTAAGTTTGAACCCAATACGCCCAAATTCTGCAACAAATTATACATATTTCTCTTTCTTCTCTTTGTGTTGAAAATATATCCTGGCTAACTGGAATCACTGTGGCAAGCTGTAAATGATGTATGAAATGAAAAATCCCTTCTCACTGCTAGGAGAGGATATAGACAGGGCTCAGCAATTGCTGCTGGGCTATGCTATTTGCTGAAATATTCAGCTCAAATGCAGTCACACAAGCTTGTCAGTGCTGACACTGGGCAGCAAGCTGCATATATCATTTTTCAATCTTATTCAGGACCAAATTACTAAAAGATAGATGGTATGATAAATTCAGAAAAAAATTTACAAAGATCTTAAACCAACCTCAGTTGTTCAGCCTT
>VXAX01001274.1:135533-389715 GCA_013399835.1 Leptocoma aspasia | reverse complement strand
GTTGTTCAGCCTTTTTTTTTTTTTTTTTTTTACTTAAATGACTAATGTTCAACTGCCTTTGTCTCACCAATGCTCTGAACTTCAGAAACTTGTAAAGTGACACAAAGAGCAGCTAGATTGAAAAATTATTAAACAACAAAGGGTTTCACCACTCTGGAAATATTTTTAGACACTATTTAAAATATACTGAATGACTGCCATGATTATTATAGGCTGCACCTTAATCAGGAGGGTCTATTGAACATCTTTGACCAAAGTCTAAGGCAAAGACTCTCTCTGTGCTTTGGTATAGAGATACAGAAATGCACCTGCATTTCAGCACAATAAACCTATTTGCATTCCTTCACAGGACTGTTGGTACATCAGAGATATTTCTATTAACTGTTGGGACTGAGGCTATAATTTAACAATATACAGATTTCTGCAGATTATGGAGCTCCTGCTAACCCCACACCCCCCATTTGTTGTCATTCCACAGCTCACAGTTACCCCTATTTTACCCAGACAACCAAAACACAGCCATGTCATGAACTGAATCAGAATTCTAGCCTGACTTTAGCAAACTATGTCTAACAAAAACAAGGAAAAGAGTATTTTTGGTAAGCCAGACAAGTTTTCCCTAAACATAGGAAAGGACAAGATGAAATGTGAGACCCTATAAAAGATTAACTTGAGGCAAGGCTGGGGCTCATTCTGTCATTAGAAACATCCAGGGTGGATACCCTAAAAATACCACAAACTCTTTGGAAGAGCTGTCAATTACAAACCTAAGACCTGGGAAGGGGAAGAGAAAGACGAGGCAGCTGAGAAGAGGGGTGACTGTGCTGGCAGTAAATCTGTGTCTCCTGTGGCAATTGTAAGCCTGACTGACAAAATGCAGATCATGTAGCACCTATGGGGTTCTCTTTAAAAATTTTTATTCTTTAAGCCCTTCAAAGATCACACAACAAGATGAAATTTGAGATTTCTTTCAGCCTGTGTGTTCTTCCTTCCCTCTCTTCCATTGAGATGGCTGCAAAGGTTAGAAACTTGTTTCACCTCCCCTGAAGGCAACCAGCAAAAGGGAACCTTCAAAAAACTTTAAAATTCCCATACTTTAAAATGTATCAACTGTTAAACTTTGGGTTTGTTCAGACATTTTTTACATACACATTTTCATGCATTAAGGAAGTTTGGAAGTCTAGCTTTACATACTTAATGTTTAACCTTCCAGGCACATTTTTGACTTCTTACCCCCTCTAAGTGGGTGTTAATTCAAACTAGTCAAGAGGGCACAAGCTCAAACAGAAGATCTCCTTTCCAATGTTATTTTCTCCAGACCTTTCAAAGATAAGGTTAGATATATGTGTCTGATTCAAATGTGGTGCAAGCAGTTAATGGCCCTCAGAGCACTGGTATGGCACCTTGAGGCCAGAGTTGATGAACTGAAGGAGCAGGGAAATACAGATGTCTCTACAGAAACAGCAAAGCAGTCCTACATCAGAGCTGCCTATCTTTACTGTGCAGCAGGGAACACAGCACATATAAGGGGAGTTGCGGAGAGGTCACTATTTTAAACATATAGAATATAACACAGAGAGAAGACTACACTGTAAAATCTATTTAAATCAATTACACCTGTGCAGATATAAGCCCAAATAACAGAAAACAAAAATGTTAGAAACATCATTGTGTTGATTGCCTCTTGATCAGGGAATGTGTATTTAAACAGTGACTAGTACAATGACAGCATGGTCTGCAAATAAGGCTGCTGTGCATTACTAGTCTGAATATTTCCCTACATATAATTTACTCAGAGCAGTGTTCTAACATTCACAATCCCAGTTGTGGGGCAGGACCCCACTGAGAAAACAAAGTCTAATAAAACAGCACTAACAGGCAACTTCAGCCCTCTGTATATAAATTCGATTTCTTAATATTGTTACAGCCTGAAGAGGAGCAGAACTCCATCTGTGCATGGCTTTCTGTGTGTGTGTGTTTGTGACCAGGTGCTTAACACCTGAGCCATGCCCTGCTGCCTTCCTGCAGCAGCGAGGGCCACCTGGGAGCTCCCACTGCAACCTCAGTGCAGCTTAATGGGGAGAGCTACAAGCAGAGATGCACCCTCCAGGGTTAACAGTTTTGGACAAATCCAACTGAATGTTCTGAGAGCCTAGGAAAGTTTAGAAGAGGAATTTTTGAGCTGTCTGCTGTGGGGACATCATTGCCTTTATTCAGGGCCAGCAAAAAGAGCAAAAAGAAAACAGTTCGTACAGAAAGATGGACCCAAGGAAATAAGGGTCAAATTTCAATATTGAAAGTAAAAGATGCAAAATAAAACCAATTCAAATAAAAATATTAAAATATATTGTTCTAAGACTCAACAAGAGAAGGAGACTGATACATTAGAATACTAAAAAATTAAATGCATGCAAAATGCACAGAAGGTAAGTCCTAAACCACTGAATTACATTTGGCAGGAGTACTGCACTGGCCCAACTACCTCCCCATAGAATAGCTGAAGCAGGGTGCACCTGATGTGGGAACATAAGAGGTGTGGCTCTGGCTGTGAACTGTCTCTCTCCTTTTCTTCTCCTGCAAGAGCAGGCATTCGACTACACAACCCTTCCTTGATAGAAAAGATTCCCAGTGGTTCCATGAACCGTTTCAGAATTTCCTTCTCCCTGGAGATGAGAGCACTGTAACCTCCCTGTTAGCTATAGCACTGGATACAAAAGGTCACAAGTAAAACCCAATTTTAGACTAATCTTGCTTCAACTAAAGTTTTATATTTACTGATGGAATATTTCTTTAATTGCTTACTCTCGATACATGGGATTTCAAGATATAGTTGACACACTGGAGGCAAAGGTTAAGGTTAACAAACATAACCTCTCTCCTGAATGTCACTGCCACTGATCAGCAATTTTACCCTGACCCAAGAGTATGCTCACTTTGAATTTACATCTGAGATTCAAATGTAAAAGTTCTTACAGGCTCTGCTGACTGACTGCCTTGAGTATCATCTCCGCTCTGTTACACCTACCAGTCAGAAAATATATGGACTCTCAGAAACTGGTGAGTGGCTTCTTCCTGACCATTTTGAGCATAAAAGAGTTATTCCCTCCACACACCTGCCAACTGTTTATCCTCAGTCTGATCTGTTCATTAAGTACAGGTTATTGATTCATTCCTGTTAAGTATCATGAGATTTATGATACATTCTTTTTGTTCCATGACTTATTTCACTAGGTTGTTCTACTGGTATGCGTGACATTCATGAAAGTGCAGGACAAATGTATTCTGCACTGAGTCCCATAGCTCTGGATCTAATGTTCCTCACAGATCCCTCACCTACAGGATGGTGCCCCAGATTTGGCCTGGTTACAAGAGAAAATACATATAAACTGCAATAACACATGGAGGCAAACTAACCTGCATGCAGATATCCTAAGGGAATTGCAGAGTGAAATGGCTGAATAGCATGTAAAAAAAGTTATCTGCCTAAAATTATCACTGCAGGTGACTTGGGGGCATTTTAATTTGTGTCTATCCTTCAAAAAAGGTACTGGGTTGATTATGGAAGCCAGGCACTAGTAAGGTTTAAAAAAAAAGTGCTGAAACAACTGCAACAAGAATAAATTACACATGTAGGGACAGGCAAGCACAGCTCCTACAACAGAAGATGTGTCACTGTCATCTATTTAGCACTTTGGGGATTGTAAACAAAAGTGAATGAGAAAGAAACAACAAATATTTATATGGGCTTCTAAAGCTTTTGACAAAATAAACAAGATCTTGAAATCAAACAATGTCATACTTAAATACGACTTGAAGACAAGAAACTATAAACAAAGGAACCGTTTTTAGTACGATAACTAGATGGTATTGAAACCTACTGGTTATTGTGTTAGTGATTTTCTTAATTGTCTTATAGTCTTCAAATTAGGAATATTATTCTAAAGCACCTGACTAAAAACATGTCCTTCTTAATATGCTCACATGAGCGAAATATAAATAACTATCTTCAACCTAAGATTCTACAGATACTGAATTTTTGTGCTGACAAAAAGAGATTTCCTCTAGCTATGAAAGTGAACTTTCTCTTTTTGGAAGTACAGAGATGACACCTCTTACAAGCAAGGGGTTAGGGGAAGCAGAAAGGAAGTACTGCCAGTTAAAAATCCAAAGAACATTGAAAAACAAATTTCCAAGATTATTCTAAGCCCTGAATATTAGTGGGGAGACAAACACCTAGGTAAAAATAATTATAGAGACACCACTTTCAGTGGCAAAGACCACATTTAGTTTGACTGAATTTTTTTAGACTATTTTGCTAATCTGATGATTTTTAGTCTTTAAGGTCGCCTTAGGTGTCTGTTTAAACATATATTGGACAATGGACTTTGTGGAGAAGAAAGTAACGGATACTTTTTTGAGGAAAGAGCAGAAACTTTCCCCCTGCTGCTTTAATCATGCCCACTTTTAAACATGAACCGTGAGAATGCAGTGACAAAAAGCCATGTGCCAGTAGAACAGTCTCTGATTACGTACTAGGCCTTTTAAGATAATTGATCATTTTGGTCCCTTCAGGTTTACCCTTATCAATTCATTTGCATAAAAAAATCCAATAAACCTTTGCCAAAACAATAAATCCTAAGCAATGAAGTCTTCTCTATCTCAAGCAGAGCACATAGAAAAGTATGCACTGAACAAAAAGAGCAGAGGAACCAAAGAACTGCACAGAAACTGCAAAGGCAAATGAGGAGTAAACCAGATCAAGGAGCAGAACTGGCATCTGAAGGAAGGAGATAAACAATAGGGGTGCTCCAGTGCTGTTACTATTAATGCAGCAAGAGAATATCTATGTTGTATCTTTTACTACAAGACCTATTTGATCAGCATGCCTGAACCTTTCACACCAGCCTTATGACCATGGTGCAATTACCCAGAACATGCACTGCTTTACAAGAGAAGCTTTAAACAGTCAGGAGTATATTTTTCTTCTCTATTTATGCAATATCAAACATTTCTTTAGAGCACTGTCTCTTACTCAGTAAGACAACCCTCAAGACACACTACAGCCATACTCCCAAAATGGGCAAAACGTGGAAAAACTGGCAAGCTCTTTTCTGCATCAGTGTTTTGGCTTGTCAGCTCTGTCAGCAATTGATACCGACTTTTGAGAAGAAGCTAACTGTTCATTACACCTCTGGGCTTTACAAAGATCACATATCAGAGCTTCATGACCAAATTAACGTACACTCTATCCCCTTCCCTAAGGCCCCTTCCCTGGGATTATTATTGCTGCTAATATTGTAAGTGTAGTGTGAAATGGCCAATTCACACGTACCATGTTTTACACATTGCCTGAATCTGCTGGAACATGATTTTCATAAGAATGATGAGAGTAATAAACATCTTCTGGCAGAGACTTGCAAAATCTGCACACAGTTTACTCATGCAGTAATGGGCCATAGAACTGCAGGAGAAAAGCAATGTACATACACATGAATAAATTAAAAGAAGAAATGTGAACCCAATGGAATGCTTCTCTTTTAGATATTTACAAAAAGCACGTATAGTGTGAAAAAGCTGCATACATTCTCAGCAGCACTCACAATAGTCAGAGAAATTAGAACATATTAGTTTCTAAAATCAGACTTTATGGGTGAGCTGTCAGTGATCCAGTCTCAGCAGTTGCCTCAACTGATCCTAGGTTTGAGCTCTCCACATGGACTGTAGGCAGAAACGGCCTTAAAAAGTACTCTCCCCTACTAACCTATTACATGGATTACTTCTAATCAGAAGAATAATAAGATTTCTGTGGATTTTCCAAAGCTGAGAGAAGAAATTCAGCTTTTATACTTGAAGAATTCCACCAGCAGACCAGGAAGGTAACTTTTGTGTAGAACACAATCAAGAGTGGGGGAAAGACTTCAGACTGATCACGTCTCTCAGTTATTCAGATTATTTATTTCCATTGTCACTGCAGCAGGGCAAGTTTTTCCTTACAAAGGAACCAATTTGAAGCCTGAAACTGTAAATTGACATTCTGCATACTGCTGCTGCTTCAAAGAGACTGGGGAACTTCAGCTCCTGGTGTTGCCAGCAGTGTGTAGCAAGTATTTCCTGCATCTGCTGAGATACTGAACATGCAGAAAAAAACAACTGGGTGATGGCTTAGGTAACTGGTGTAAAAGCACAGTTTTGTCATGAAGGTAATGAGTAATTTTAACTGCACAGGAAAACCAGCTGGGATTTTTGCTTTTCATTTTAGGAAATTTACTCAGATCATGAAAGTAACACTTAAATGGGATGAGCTCTGAATCAAAAACAGTAAATTCATGGGAGAAAAAAGCAGAGAAAAAACCACATTTTTGGCATTGGCAATCAACGGGACTTAAAAAAACAACGGGATATGACCTGTTGTCCCACTCTCCTGTTCTGTGTTAGAGATGGTACAGCCACAGCTTTCCTTTGCTGCTTCTCAACAGCTTCTAGCTCTTGCTGTTTCTGTAGAACTTTGCTTTGAGAGGTTTTATCAACTAGTGACTTGCGTCAGATCAACTGAGTGACTAATTCCTGGTTAAAAACAGACCGAATGTGCCTTCTTCAATGAAACATCAGGTAGGACATAAAAAGGGTTTGACATGGTTTTTATCTAGTCCCTCCTTGAATGCCAACTACATTAAAGTCCCATACCAAATTTCACACTAGGAACTTCTAGATGACAGAACTCCTCCACTCATCCATTTTCCAAAGTTGCTCCAGCTGCCCAGTGGCATGTGTGCCATGGACTCTCAGAACTCCCAGCTGCCGAGAACTAGATATTTCATTGTAGTTTTGCTGAGATTTTCTGCGCCTGGTTTCCATTTATTTATTTGTACTTTCTCTTGTATCAAAATAGAGGTCCATGCCATATAGCAGAAGTGACACAATACATTCCTGATTGACACTAGCATGACATGGGTTCCTTCATGTCCACATGAACTGATCATGTCTTTCATTTCTCCATTACATAACAGCATTTTAAAAGTTCAGTTATGACAGCTGTGAAATATTTAGTTTAGATCTGTGAAATGTAGGGGTAGATTTTGTCTTTCAGAGTTCTTTTCAATATTATTCTTAGAGTAAAATTGAATTAACATATGCTTTCTTGAAGTCCAATATATCTTCCTTTAGGTTCTCCATAAGGATTTGTCTTAGTTCAGGATGATATTACAAAGAAGAAATTGCAATTAAAAGAACTGTATCATTTTTGCAATCATTCCAACAACTTGAATCAACTTATATCAGTATTTCAACTACAAGGACAGTATTTCATTCTTCAAATAACTATTTCCAGTCCCTTTCTTTACTGAGATGTTCTGGAACTTAGCAATGATAAAATTATCTCAGAAAGTAAAAATTTTCCCAGTGAAAAGTCTTCACCTGCACTTTTCCACAGTTTTATCTTTTTATTGCATCTTACAAAACCAAGCAAACAAACAAAACCCTGTTGGAAATCAACATGAGTTGAAAAGTAGAAATGTTGGCAACAGTCCTCCAGAAAGTGCAGTTTATCTTCTACAGGACAGAATTGCTCTGTAATTTACACGTTTTGCATGTTCAGAAATAATTTCCTCAAAAGCTTCAGTATCCTTCCCTACAAGAATAGAATACTTTTGGGGGGGCTGTGATAGGTAGTGCCACACACAGGAGTTTCCCAACAATACAATTATGATCAAAAGTTACCTAAAGGTAAAAAAACAACAAAAATCAACCAGGTTTGAAGACTTAGAGGAGAGAATTACTTGGTTATGACTAAAAATCTACCTCATCATTACCTATAATACCAGCATAAGAAAGAAACAGACTGACAATAAAAAGAGAAGGAAAAAACCTTCCCTTTTTTCAGCATAAGTTTTTCTACATTTTCTTGCTACTCTATTTATATTAAATAATAATAATTACCATATTAATCATACACAGAGAGACTATTCTGAACTTTAGGAAAAGGGGGGGTTTTGGTTCTCATGCTCTGAGCTTCTCAGTTTCTTGGTCTTTCTACTCCAAAGTACTCTGCCTCTGAGTCTCACATTCCATCTTGTAACACAAGAAAGTTCTGTCTAATGGAATTTCCAAAAGAAAGGCATATATTATTTACATCTGTAGCTACCATTTATAAAATGGTGTGCTTTTTTTTTTCATGGTATCTTTTTCTTCAGTATTTTCAGTGCAAAGTTTCATGAACAAGTACACACTATGAAAAAGACCCCTACCAGGAAATACCACAAGAAAGCAAGAAGGTCTTTTCATGTTAACTAGCTTAACTTTTCATGTTAAGCGTGTTAAATAAAAAAAAAAAAAAAAAAGCCCACAGGAATGCTTTTTGTTGTGGCATTCATTAAGAGCAAAGGCATCAGCCAGTCTCTCAGGCAGCTCATTTTGACAGATTTGAAACCCATGTAGTTTCATTAACCCTGGCTCTTGTGAATTTCCCGGTGCACTAATACAGTCTGCAGTTAGAGGCTATCCATCAAAATGATGATATGTTGAATACTGGATCATAATTTCTTTAGATTAAGAGGTTCCTTTATATTGCAAAGTGTTCCAAAATCCAAAATGAGAAGTACCTCTGCAAGTGGATTTGTTCTCAAGTGCTTTTAAGTATACACTTTAATTACTATTTCTGCTTTATCTAATCATCACCAGAACTACTGAATCTCAACACATTTGATAAAATTAAGCCTTGTGGTAGTGAACCTGGATAATGTTTCATCTAAGTAAGAAAGCTTGTCAAAGGGCAGTACATTTGGCCATTAATTTAACTATACCAAAGTTAAAATATTTTCCAAATTTGCATGTACAAAAAAAAAACAAACAGAAAGAGCCCTCAGATATGCGGGGTGAACCACACAGTAAAAGTGTCTGTTATCAATTTCTACAGAGGTATTGAAACAAAAATACTTTGAATCCATACCCATAAATGTGAAAATACAATTGTATAGCTACAATTTATTGATTGAACAATAAAATTGAGCCAGCTGCAAACTTTGTGCACAGGTGTCAAAAGTCCAAGAAGTGGCATTGACTAACCCACCATACTAATGCTCTGTTCAACAACAGCCAAGTTGAACTGAAAACCTTAGAGTGCCCTAAACTGTGTGGCATCACTCAAGTTATACCAGTGGCTATGTAGGATCAAGCCCTTAATGCTGTGAAATAGTAATTTCATCTCACAAAACAAGAAATACTGCCTCCTCAGAATTGCTGGGGAGGAGAATATTTGGTCTACAGTATGTATGTAATATAGAAGGGCCTGTAGTCACATGGCCTAAATTCCTTTTAAATCATTGTATCTAGCATTTCCCATGGGCTCAGCACCTTTTGTGGTCTAGATAAGAGCCAATAGGTAATGTAAGGCACAGGGACAAAGTGAAATTTAAACTGTGTGAATGTAGGCACTATTGAAAACAGGTGATATTATTATCTTCTTTTCACCTGTGTAATAGAAACATTTTCTATAGCTTGTTGTTTGACATTAATGGATAACATGTATGAGAAAGCCCACTCCATCTGTTCGAGAGCTTTCTTATTATTTGTCCCAGAGGTAAGAACTGAAAGCTCCTGCATTTACTCATTACAGCTGCAGTGACTGGAGCCCAGGAAAGTGTAAAAAAGAGATTTAAGAACAGACTCCTAAAAAAGAGATATACTGGATCTAAAATACAATATGGCCTAATTCTAACGCTGTTGAGTAAAAGATTTTTCTTGCCATGAGACAAATAAACAGAACTATATACAGGCACAAAGCCATGCCATTTTGAAACATATGTCAAGTATTTTCCTAAGCTTCCAAACTCTGTAAATTTCTAAATATGCCTGAGGAAAAATAAAATTCACTACACATCGTTTTTTGCATAGTAAATTTGCAACTACTTTTTATAAATTTAGATGCCTTTCTCCAAACACAATTGTTTAAGTTTTTTGCATGTATCCTAGTTCCTGAGAGATGTAGGGAATACTTGAAATTACTTCTGGAAAGGGCCACCCTAGGTTTTTATAAGTACTATTTACTGTAAACACATAGAATGGTTTTATTTTGTGGTTTTTTGCAAAACATGAATAAGTAGATTCTTGTTTCAAAGAAAATATTGATTACTTAGAAACTTTGTCTGAATATAAACACAGATCCCAGACTATAACAATGAACATTTGTTTTATGGCATTGCTGTTTGTATGAGCAAAAAAGCATTTTGGATGGGACTAAAGATATAATTAAAACATAATCACAAAAAAACTTTAATGAATGTATGAATACCTGATCAAATCCATAAAAGTGAGCCAATATCAGCTGCCAACGTCTCTCTGGCAAATCACTGATGTGAAGACAACAGCCTGAAGTAGCTTTATGAACCTCAGCCGTCATACTGGAAAACCACAAAAATACTGCACTAACTTGCTGTGGATAGTGCCTTCCAATTCACAAGGGAAAATGCATAGTCCCTAAAAAAGGATAGTGTCTCACTTTTTAAATCCTTTTATTATTAAAAAAAAAAGCCTACACCTTGCACAGTAACTACTAAAATCTTTCAGTATTAGTCTGCATTGCCTCCCATGTCTATGCAATGTTTCCTTAATGTATAATTTCCATTTCATTTTAAATGTTATTTTTATTTTAAGCACTATTTCTATGGCTTTACATTTTTCTATGTGCTTAAAACATTAGCAGGTGATTGATTCCCATCATCATGGGACTCTCTCTAAATACATTTGTTATTTAAATAGGAACTAGCCATTGACTCTGTAATCCTTTCTGCCACACTTGTCCTGTGAAAGTATAATGACAAAAGGCAAGTACAGTATTTGTCAGGATACCCTTGCTGCCTCCTCTATCCCCACAGGCAGTGACTGTAAATGTCTGTGACTTCAGGTTGGTGTTGTGATATTACTGTGCACATTCCCAGAGGGAGCTCTGCAAAAGGACATTTGCATTCCCGTTAAGACAGAGAACTCAGCTGCCTTCCACAGGCACTGACTGCCCACGACAAAATGACTGACTTCTACATGGAGAGAATGCTGAAGGACATCAACATAGTGCACTCTGTTTGGTCAAAGAGTATGGCTCTTTTCACAGGGGACCCAACAAAATAAATAAGCAAAGTAAGAGATGCATGTGCTAAGACCTCATTGCTCAGGTAAATGCAGATTCAGTGTTTCAAAACTTGCCAAATTGATAACCTTGATTTTCTTTCTTTTTTTTTAATCATAGAATCTCATAGAGAGTTTAAATGTGAATTTATAGACTACTGATCTTGATACCGATGAAATTATGGGTGACTGTGGTCACAGGCACTGCTCTTGTTGCCTCTAGAGAGCAGTTTGGTAGCTGAGCTACCAAACATGAGGACACATTTGAGTTTGCAAGGCTGATCACATGGGAGGATCAATTCCAGGGTCTCTGGACTGTACTCTTCGGGGTAGATGAGGGCTCAGCAAAGCAGGATGCAGGGAACTTGCCTGTTTTAGCAGGACAACTTCTGCATGCAGTCAAGGCCTAAATATCTTAATTTTGTAGTATCTATCAAATCTCAATAAAACAGACACTTTATTGAGGTTTTTAAAAATATCACCAAAAAACCCAAACAAACAGCCACCTAGCTGATGAGTGATAGAAAAAACTAACACATACATTCACCTAAAATCATGTACTCAAACACCCTCTAGTACCCCACTGTGTGGAAATAACCAATATGTTAAAATAGTACAGCCATATTCAGTTTTGATCCTGTAAATGCTTACAAATTTATTCATATTTTACATATAAAAATTTGAAGGAAGAAAATCCTTTCTACTAAAGTTGCAAGCACATAGAGCCAGTAATAATTTCCATGATCATTTGATATTGTTTGTTATTAAGAATCATATCAATATCTGCCTTGAATTCTGACTCACTATTTAGCAAGGTTCCGTTTTATTTCCCTATAGAACAGAAAGACTGATGAGAAATTGCTTGAAAGACCATGTCCCTCAGTAACCAATTCCAGACAGCTTGTATGACATTTCCCTGGGAATGTAAAGAAAAAAATGAGAAAGAGAATAAATTCACTTGGGGCCTCTCCTTCAAGCTATGAGCAAATGAATCCCTGTTTGTGGTTCTGCTGCAGGCTTGGAATATGGTAAAGTTGTGGGATTAGGAGAAATCAGACATTCCTGTCTCTGAAATGAAAACTTTACTTACTATATTCAGAAGGAGACGCAAGTAGAAAAAGTTATGAAAAATACCATTTTGTAATTTAAATCTGTCTGGTGTGTGTCTAAATATACAGTTCTGGCCATTTTCAAAGAATGTCAGAATGGGTATTTACCATGGGCACATCTGCGTAAGATTATACACAGACAGAACATCTTTCTTAACTAAAAAAATGTGTTATTATTGTCCTTTAGATGTATTTTTGTTCTTTATTAAATGAATGTAACAAAATATTTATGCAAGCTTAATAAACATCCATACTTTTGATATAGAAAAAAATATTGTATTAATTCATGTAGTAACAGAAGCCCATGGAAGAAAACATATTGCTTTGGAAACTGTTTTCTGAAGGACAATCAGCAAGTCATTACCTTTAAATCCCAAAAAGTACCGTTAATACCGAATACAACTGAATTCTGAACAGCACAAATGACACTACAGAGAACAAACAGTAGCATAAAAAGCAGCTTTTACCAATTAGTCAGTCTACATAAAAGCATACACTGTGATATGGCAATTACAGAAGTACTTCTGGTGTGCAAGGCATGCAATAGGGAAAAAACTAACTGAAAATGCAGCACTAGAAAGTATGAGAAAAACATCTTAATGTGTACACCTACAGAGAGTAAAATATAAACCAGAAGTATGTAATCAAGCACTGTTTCCTTGAGACAACGTGGTGAACAGACCAAGGAAGAAAAAAACCAGGAACTAGTGTGTGTAATCTGACTATACAATAAACATAATGACTAGTGTATTCGAGATTTGCTGTTATTATCTCTAATTTGCTAGCCAGACTGTCTTTTCTCTAACACATTCAGTATGTGACACTACACTGGAAGTATACAATATTGAAAACCGTTTCAATGGACTTCTTGAAAGATTCTTATGAAGACAGAAACAGGGAACTTGGGTTTTAATTAATATAGCATAGGTGTCATATCTTTCCCACAGATTCAAGCACTGATAGGAAATTTAAGCTGACATCTGGCTGAGTTGGATTTTTTTCAGTTCAAGCTCTGTATCACTGACAATATTTGGGTCACAGAAGCCTCTTTTTTCTGGACAGCAGAGAATTTCCTTTAAAAAATTAATTTTTAAATCTTCCAAATAGTTGCAGCTAAGAGAAAACATGTTTTGGTCATGGCTTTCAGCAAGCTAAGCCATTTTGAATTCTGCAGGCTTGGTATGTCATTGCAAAGGCATATGAGATTTTATTATGTTGTCGTGTTGCATCCCTCAGCAGTTCATTGACACACTGCAGGCTCTTGATCCAGTTTTTGTGCTTCTTTCTAAGTTTCTTATGTTTGTTTTCATTTATATTGCCATAATATATGGAGAGCAGAAGGATAAGAACCCAGATTATAGAGGGTACTTTGAAATAACTACTAATGGAAATAGAAATGAAAGCTCTTAGGCCAAAGAACTGTGGATCCTGACAGCATTTATTTTCATGTGACACCCTTCACTTTAATTGATTCTTATCCTGTTTTGTGGAAGACACAGGACAGGAAGAGCCAGCCCAACAGCACCGCACAATAGTTACATTATTCAGTTCTGCCAATATTTGTTTATTTTGTTTACATCAATACTTAATACAAAAAGTCAGACATTAAATGTTGAGGGTGAACCCCCACATCTCAGTTAAACCAGTAGTACTGGGGAATACAGTTGATGGTACTACATCAATGTTATTTTTAAGATTATTCCATAGGAAAAGATGTTGTATATCTCCCAAAAATCTTTCTATTATAATATTCAGGAACAAAGAAATCAAACACCTCTAGTTTTTCCTTAGATTTTAAGGTCATTAAATAAGTGTGGGATCCTCATACAACTTCCTCTACTAATTAGTAGCAGGTCCTAGGGAGATTCTCTTGAACGGCCCTTTCAGGTTTTCTCCCGTGCCCAAGATTTACCCAGAATCTAAAGCTATAAAAGCATAAATACTACAGTTGAGCCCCTGCTATATGGCCTTAATATGTGTCACTTTAGCTAAGCAATGTTATCACACTTATGTTAGCATTTACACTTAGACAACGGGATATTGTTTGTGTCTGTTAAAAAATAATTTTGCCAAAATTGATGTTGAATTTCAAAAACTCTTATTTTTCCTCTTCCTCTAGATGACAATTTTAGTTCTTAAGACATAAATATTAATGTTCAAGAGAGACACAGACCATAATATTCTGCATTGTTTTTTTTTTTCAGGACAGGTCAGCATATCAAAACTGATTCCCAACATTGTGCCTTGGACCACTCTGTACTCAACCAAAGTTAAAGTACTGAATGAGGCTGGAAGTGCAACTGTATGTTATCTCCAGAAATTATTTAGAAGTTCTTAAGCAGTTCTAAGCTGCTTAACAGATATTAAATTAATAATCAGGGAGGGAAATTACAAGTAGAAACAATTCTCAAAATACTGTCTTGACAAAACTCATTTCTTCTGCCAGAATTTTGGGGCTCAATGTGTCAATTTAACTAAGCAAACCATCCAATTCCTTCCATTAGGATACAACATCTGCTGTTCTGTATTTGGGAGTCTCCCATATGGCTTCTCCACCTCTTTGCTACAGAGACAATTGCTACACTCTCATACAGGTTAGGTCAGAACACATGAATGCAGGGAGTCTGAAAATATTTGAATTCATCTCAGAGAAAATGGTTTGGAATTGTGAATTCATCTGGGTAAATCACTGGTTTTTTGCTGACACACATTTCTATTTCCATTAGTAATTATTTCACAGTACCCTCTATAATCTGGGTTCTTATCCTTCTGCTCTCCATATATTATGGCAATATAAATGAAAACAAACACAGTTAAAGATTTTGAAGGTTAAAACATGTAGCATCCACTGATGGGAATGAAATCCACTTTAGAAATCACATATATACATACACATATATATGTGTGTATGCATGTGTATATGTGTGGAGAGAGAGATGTTTGTATACAAGTATTGCCAAGTATAAATACTGAGCTGGTATGTCATATGTCTCAGATCCCTTCTACTTTATGCAATACAAAGAGAGCATTTGCAATACTTAGTGCTTTGCAAGTCCTGACAAATAAGAAGAAAGCATGTTTTCTTCCTGCTTCATTAGAGACACTTGTAGTTAATGCTTGTAAAATATCAATAATGCAGTTTGCAGTTCTGCATAATTAAAGACACCCTATGTTAATAAAATAACTTGGGAAGAGATGCAAAACACAAGACATAAATCCTCTGATGCCTTTGGCCTAAACTTAGATAAGTTTAATTACAATTGTGTTGCTGTATGGTACACTACAAAAAGATCTTTTTATCACTTAGAACCTATCAAAGTGTACACCCATTTATGACATTTGTGAAGAAGAGCAAACAATATAATGGCCCACAAGTGGATACTTAAAGTTTATGGATTACTAGAATACACATTTGCTGTAGAATCTCATGAAAAGGGAGGAAGCTTTCTGACAGAAAAAGCTACAATCCTTTGCTTTAAGGATCTTCTGATAAATGAAAGAAGCCAGTGTACTGCTACTATGGAGAATAATTTAATGCAGCTTTCTGTATCACAAATTTAATTACAATTGGGGAAGCCCAGTGTTGTCTTGGGGTTTCCTTGAGGGAGGAGAAAAAAAGCAAGAGAACACAGGTTTCTGCCCTTACCCCTTCTCTGCTTCTCTTAAAAGAAATGAAAAAAATCTCCACACATAGTGCACCTGAAAGCCAGTACTTATAGATTACACTTTTTTCATGTAGACCTCAGTGTACAGACTCCATAAGTCACTTACAAATAATCAAACTTCACTGAGAAAGTGGAAGTCAATTCTGGTGGGAGGTGTCCTTGCCTGCATTGGGGGTTGGAACTGGATGATCTTTAAGATCCCTTCCAACCCAAACTAGCCTATGATTCAATGAAGTGTCACAGGTCCAAGTCATACAAAGCAATATGATGATGATAAAAAGGTAAAGCAAAGGTAAATACTGTAGCAACGTCATAATCTCTCACATGCATCACCATCAAGAGATAAATAATAAATAATGTCAAAATACAGAAAAGTGAGATGAAGAAAGTTTCTATGCAGATGGGGGAGGAAATGAGGGAAAAAACCATGAACAAAAAATAAGTTTTTTACTCATGAATAGTTGAAAGAAATTTACTGAGGAAGTAAAAAAAAAAGCTGTCTTTTGGTACCTTGCTCTCATAATCCTCAAATTGTACAGTAAGTTGTCTGTACAGACCCATGTTCTTATAAATTACATCCTCATCCTCACTTTACTAATTTCCTCTTACTTTTTGTTACACTTATTTATCATACTTGTATTGAGTTAGCCTTGGCCCTACAACTGAGCTTAACTCTACCTGCTCACTGCCAGTTGCAGGCTCTAAAGCCCAGGCTGTGTGATCTTGAGGTAAAAACTCAGGTCTCCAGGAAACTTGTACAGTCTCACAAGGGCCTCTCTCTAGTTGGGACCTTTGGGCAGCGCTGCCATGGAACAAGGATAATTCTGATTAAGACCCATGGGGTGGGAGGATGTGTTGAACCCGAGGTTGCCTACCAGCATGATTCCACAGAAGACAGGGTTAAATTGTGGTTTGGGGGTTTTTGTCATTAATCCACAAAATTAAAATCTTCTCATAATGTAATGGTAGATATAAAAAAAATTCACTCCACAAATTCTGGGGAAAATTTCACCCTGGCAAGCCTTAAAGGATTTAAACGCTTCTTAAACAATGAAGACATGGACATGAGAAGTAAGAGGAAACAGAAAAAAAAAATACATATTTATAGAATATAGAATAGAGATAAAAGATATTTATCTATATTCTGACACAAAAATTTCTATGAAAGTGGGGATCTTAGCTCTCTTTATCGGCATGAACAATCTGTAAGAGTAATAGAATTTTTTGTATTTTGGATACTATGCAAATAGAAGAGGCAGAGATTACAGAATTGCTCATTCAGGCCAATGTCAAACTGTAAGTTTTGCCAAACCAAAGGTTTAGAATCAGTCTGTCTATTTAACTTGAAACAACTGGAGAGTAAATTGATGTTCCTTAGCAGATAGGTCAGATGTCAGATTTTTCCTCTTAAATGCAGGTCGGTCTTGAAAATGTGTTACTTTTGGAAAGAAAAATCTATACATTTATTAGAAAAATATTAATACAAAGCTTTTATAATTTCACCCCATTTGCGATTTCCTGAAACTACAGATTAATTTGGGTCACATTTAATACTAGGTTTATCTACCTGAAACTCCATTTTAATTTTCCTTTTTACAATTTAATACCTGCTGAGGAAGAAAATTCTCTTAAACTGTACTTATGAATGGGCAATGAAGCTATGTCTTCCACACTAATCCACCTTCTTCATCTGCTTGCTATTCATAGATATCCTTGCTTTCCAAGAAGATGCACAATTATGATGGAATACCAAGTTCAGATTAGTTAACCTTCTATACCACATGTAGAGCTACATAACTTTTCCTGGTGATTTCTTCACAGAACCAAGCTAAAGTGATTAGAGGTTTGACAGTGAGAAGAGCAGCCTCTAATTTGGACTGTTGCTCCTGGCAGCTTTAGCCCAAACTTACACATGGCTTCAAGAGCTATTTCTGAGCCATCTCCAGCTCCATCCCATGGCTCTGTCTGTCTACAAGAATGAAGCTGCTCTGCTCCACCTTAGATGGCTTCATCTAAAAACCCTCTTCAGTGTATGAAGGCTGAATATAGAGTTTATAAAATACTCCATTTCAGGAAGGAAAGGGTTACACATCAATTACTGCTAAGTTTGTACTCTCACCTTCAGGGAAAATTTAGTATAATTTTACTATCCACAGCATTCACCTAGGCTCAAATGCAACTGGGCTTTGTCTTAAGCTTTGGAAAAGAAAATGGCCAAAACAGCATTAAACATTCTTAGTGTCTGACAAATATTGATAATATTTGTCAAAGTGTTTCCATATTCACAGAGTACCTGTGGGAAACATTACTATTTCCCAACAAACACTGATGAAAAATTATTTGCTCACTTGAGGCTTCAATTGAGTGAAATGATATCATGTCATGGAAATGTAATATATTAAAAGAAGACATCCCTCCCCTACATTATATACCTATTTCTAAATCAATTTTTACCAGCACTAGAAAAAAATCCCAAAAATATAATATCATATCATATCATATTATAATTTAGCACTTCAGGATTTTTTCTCTATTATATCTCTAGGTATTTTTTCCACAGTGAAGTTCATTTGCACAAAGCACAGTGCTAGGGAATGTATCCCTTCCTAACATTAGAAGTACCAGTAGCAGTGATGCTAAAACTGAAATTAAGGACAACTGCATTTTTGATAGATGGGAAAAGTGAGCTTTTAAATATTTGAGCAGCCTTGTTTTCCTTGAGAGCATCTATGTAAAGATAGGAAGGGATTAAGAAGTTACATTTCCTTAAATTAAAATGATCCTAAAGCAGCCTATTTTAGTCTAATACTAAGCTATCTAATACCAGCTTTTTCTATTGATTGAAGGAAAATTTCGAATTTAGCTCAACTGAACTGTGTACATTGCACTTAAATTATACAGTGCATAGATCAAAATGCATACAATGGCATGTAAAAATCAGTAGAATGTTTCTGATACTATAGTGGTCTTTGTATCACTCCTACAAAGTCCCACGCAGCTAATACAAGAGCCCATCATAAACCAATCAGGATAAAAATGCAGACTTAGAATCCTGACCTGGGGTTTTCTCAAGGGTGAATCCCCCTTGTCATTTAAGCACTGCATTAGATGATAGCTTAGCCTTATGCTGATCTAAGTAATCAATATGGCATTATTCAGAGTTCTGTCACAAATCTGTATGATTCTTTGCCAATTCTTGTTCTTTTCCATGCATGGTGTGTCAGGCTGACGAAGGAAGACTTGTATACTGGGAAAAGATTTTAATTAATTGCAAGATTAAAGTATTGTCATGAAACAGATGAATAGTTCTCATGAGTCCTCACTAGGCTTCCAAAGCAGCAGTGTCAAGCAGAAGCTTTCATATCTTCAGTGCTTCTGCTCAATTTCCCAGAAAACAGGGCCCAGCAGCACATCCTACTTGTACTGGCACCAGCCAGCATCCTGCAAAAGCCACCAGGCAGGCTGCAAGCAGGATCATAGCCTCGACCTTTTCTCCACACTTTGTGACAAGAAACAGTACTGTATTTTTCATTTAAAGGTATAGCACAGTTAAAAAATACAAATTTGTAACAGCCAGTATCCAGACTTCTTGTATTACAGTAAGCTTGCTCTAGCTACATTGATACAGTTCCCAGAAGAGCTTTTTTTGGATTTACACCATATTCCTGGATATATGCCCTCTTCTGTGACATATGGATTTTTTACCATTTTTTAATCCACCTATTTTATGTGTTTTATTATTAGATTAATAACTCAATTTGATGGAAAAGGAGAGAGAAGAAAATTTATTAAAAATACTAGAACCATTACATCAATAGTGTGACACAAGACATTGATGAGAAGGATGAAGTTTCTGCAGATGAATGGAAAACAGCAGAGCTGTTACTTCATTACTCGATATTTTTGTCAGGGGTGTGATAACGATTACATCAACACCTTCTTTAATATCTTGAGCACAAGGAGAAGGATATTAAATTATAGCAAACAAATTAATTCATCAATTCTTCCCCACCATGGATAAGCTTAACAAAATTAATGGTATCAATGGAACCTGTATTTTATTTCCTTGTAATTATCTGTAAAAATATCAGAGCAGCTCTTGGATTGGCTATTTCTGCTAGATCTATCAGCTGTGAAACAGTTAAGAAGACTGCTTTCACTAGGCTCCCTCAGTGGCAGCACCCACAATGAAGGGGGCAGCACTCTGCATCATTTTCTTGAAGCTACTGTTTCAAGCTGTCTGCAGATGCCGACAGAAATCAAGGCAACTGCTTAGGCTCATTTGACATTTTGTAGGTTATCTTTGTAACCATAAGGAGAAGAAGCTTAATTACTTCTTCAGTGAAAGCTCAGGTTCTGAAGCACTATTATATGGCACAATTCAAAATGAACTATAATTGTGTAGCAATTTAGGTAACAGTATAATTACATTATACACTGGCCCCTTGCAAGATTCTTAATGTGTGTCTAAGGTTGTAGATAAAAATGGGTGCTGTCTCTATGTGGAGGTATGTGCAGGTCCCCTTTCCACAAATTAAAATAGCAAAGAATCATGGAGCTAAACATGCTGCATTTTGCATTTATACATAAAAGTTTGCAGAGCTAAATTTCCAAATCAGGACATCTCCTATGTATTTTAATGTGAAAGTTAAATTTTCTATGATTGTAGAATTTCCTACAGTATTTAACAGAAACTGCTTCTGAGACTCGTTCTTTGGAAACCTTGCAAGGCTCAAGAGGACTCTTGAGTGTTTCATGACAATACTGTAATTGTGCAATTAATTAAAATCCTTTCATCAAAATAAAACATCTTCAGCATGTTTTCTAGCTGCTGAGTTTCCAAAGTATACAGGAAAGCTTTTCCCAGGCTGTCTGCTGGGTCCTCAAACCCTCAGAATTTCTCTCACCTCTTTCTATGAAGATTTTGGCTGCCAAACAACAGTTTAATATCAGTCAAGCACTAAGGAATGGGGATCCCACTTCAGGAACCTGTGCATCTGTTCCCTTCCAAGCTGGCCCTAGGACACATATCCTAGGCGTTCAGAAAACAGCTTCTGTGACACACCATCTCCATGGCCAACCAGAGGAGTAGCATGATCAAACTGTATACATCATTGGGAAGCCAGCTAGAGTCTTCCACAGTCCTCAGGTGACTGAAATCTACCCTGTGATGGGAACCAAAGCACAGTAAGTGGGGACAATCCAGAAATTCCATTCAAAAACACAACAAAACTGAAATTTTCTCCAAACTGAAATGCTAAAATAGGCTCACTCATTCAGAGGCTAAAGTCTGGAGCCAGTTTGAGGTGCTCTCCCTATCTAACACCCAGTGTATTTTTTCCCAAGCACAATACTACCAGTAATTAAATATTAATTAGAGGAACAGAGACCAACTGAGATTTACTATAAGACAAAGGCAGACATTGCTTGCCAATCAGTAAAGAATACAGTTTATTTCAAATTTTAGCCTTCAACATTTCTTCTAGCAATACTTTCTATATGATTTTTTTCTCAGTATTGATTGTGATCTAATGTACAGCTATTGGGTTAATGAATTCCTCAAAATTTAAAAGTAAAACTTTTAACTATTTCTACAGAAATGAAGAGGGACATAGAGTGTCATACAATCTTATTCTGAACATTCTTATTAATTATTAGTGCTCTTGGTAGAAGAAGAAACACTATTGATTTTGAAAGCTATCATCCCACATTGCCTTAGCGTCACTCTAAATGTTCCATAAGGAATTAGGCTTGATGCTAACAAGCCACACTTCCTGCTTGTGCTAAATGGGTTACCAGGTTCAGCCACAGCCTTCTCAGATAAGCCCATGATCTTTCCTCTTTATTTCACTTTCATACTAAGGTAATGTTTTCTAAAATTAATACCCACAGCCCATCATATCTTAAAAAGATCCTAAAAGAAGATGAAACAACTTAAGTTGAAATAGAAGAAAGTATGGGGCAAGAGATGCCAGTCCTTTTAATTCTTATATGAACAGTTTTCCTTTATAGAAATAAGTTTCAGTCCTACATTGTTTTATGCAGCAGTCATAAAATTACCACATTCATTTACAACATTTTAGTAAGTGCTAGTTTTCAGTCCATTCGTTTAACTAATGAAATTATAAATTACATTAAATTTATAAGTTACAATACTAAACTGGACAGCAATCTCCTTCTTAAAATGGATATATTTTTAACTATAATTTTTCATTTAGTCATAAAAATTAATACCTAAAGAGATGGTGATGCAAACTGTTATTTGCCAAAACACAGTGTAAAGTTCAGTTCTCTTAAAGTGTATATAAACTTTTAATTTAAGTGAATTTTTACAAAGAATTAAAAACATTACAGTTATATATAACATTAAACAGATGTCCAAATTTTTGCAAGTTCCCACATCTTGGCTGGACTTTGACTGACTCTTTCATTCTGCTACAATATCAGCGGAACAATAATAATAGCACAAGAAAGCCATGCAAAAGACTGAGAAGAAGATCAAAGGGGGATCATACGTAAAATAAGATGGAAGGCATCTAAGGTTTTGTGTGCTCTGATCATTCACTAGTATTCATAATTTTTTTAACATTTTTTCAGGTCTTTTTGATTTTGTGTATTCTGTTAATTTCAATAAAATGTGCTCTAAACACTTCACAGGCATTAGGAGGGCACAGAAGTATTCAGCCTGAAGCATCTGCAGGGAGAGGAACATTTCCCCAGGACGTTCAGTGTGCAGGTGCAGAACTACCATTTCTTGGTGAAGCCAGAATGCTACTTTGTTTGATCTTCAGCTTTGTTACAGGTGAAATAGGATGCAAAAATTAAATACAAACCTTCTACCTTTCAGAGCATAATTTTTCTGTTCTGGTCAAAGCCAGGCCTTAAAAGATAAACACAGGGTAAAAATAATTGACTGTATATTTGGCCAGCTGGGATATTAGCATTATTTAATGCCCCTGTAGATGCAACAATCCTTTTGGGGGTTGTCTCGTGATTTTGTTCTCAGTCCATACTTTCCTTCAGACCTTCCATTTCAGTTAGCTTAAATATCCTGCTGACTCTGGGGCTCAAATTTCCCTTACCTTGTTCATTTTTACAGCATATCTGTTCATCACCTTCCCAACCACTGGTTCAAGAGCCCAGATTTCTCAACCAATTCCTCATGTTCTTTAGAAGAATCCCACATGCCCTCTTATGGCAAAATTCTGTGAGATACTGAGTTTCCAGCAAAATGCTAGACACCTTCACAATATTTTGAAGGAAGAAATTCTCTATTATTGATGTTTGTGCATTGTATACTTTATCACACAGAAAGGCTTCTTTTCTGGAGCGTGGGGAACACCTCTTTTATTAATAGATTTGCCTATTACTGAGGTATGCTATTTCCTCATTTTATTCCTTGTATGAGAGAAATTCTGGACACTAGCTCTCATACTTCATGGAATATAACACACCAGTTTCTCAGAATATGGTTCATTACCAGCCACGGCTCAAGAGGGAACAGAAATGTTATCAGGAAAAGTAAGAAAAATCACAAGATTTCAGCTTGACAAGGCTCCTTTAAGTCATATTTTTTTAACATTAAATCACTATATTTTTGTTAAAAAAAGAAATTAAAAAATAACCAAAACCCTGCTGACTTCTAAGCAGACTCGTAGATTATGGAATTTATTTTCTTCTGCATGGAGGTAGAAGCAAGTATTGCTTTTCATGCTTCCACCTTAGAATAACTAAACTCTAAAATGACCTAAGGAGTAGGCACAAAGAAAGGCCAAAATAAAATTTTTTTCTTTGAGGAAAAATTACACAAGTCTGAAAAAGAGGCAAATTAATGCCCATATAGGCCCCATATCTGTGCTCCACACAGAATATCTGTGCATTTTAGAGATGTAGCTGCATCTCACTCCAGTCCTATTCTACAGCGAAAAAGGTAAAGGACACCTATTACTTATTTTCTTTACTCCACAAAATCCCATGTATTAGAACTCCACAATGCCAGGAACTGGAGCAGGTAAAAAAATAACTAGGGATACTCTATGATTCCCAGGTGATACACTGGTCACTGCAGTGAGCTGGCAGTCTAATCCAAGAAAACATATTTTGCACCTCTGCTGAATGAAACCTTAGACATCCATGTTTAAAGAGCATAACAATAAAGTACGATCTGATCATACCAAGTAAATTCCTTGTATGCATTAACATCAGTAGAAAGAAAATTGAAACAGCAGGATGTGCTAGAGAAGACTCGACTTTAATTACAATGAATGTAATAAGTGGGAATCCTAAATTACTACATTATTACAAACTTGAACACAACCTGCTATCTGACTACATAGCCTTCACACTGATGACTTTTAAGCCTTCAAGGAAACAATAAACCCCATTTCTAGAAAATTGTGATTAGAAAGTAGCTTAGCAAAAAATTCTGGAAATGGGCTACTTGATTAGAACATGAAATTATACAGATTTAAGGACTTGAATTATGGCCTAAGACACTCCTCTCAAATTACTTTAGAGGGAAGTTCTGTGAAGAGCATCTCCTCAATTCCTGTAGGCTTTAGAACTGCTACTTAACAAGGTGCCATAACAATACACAGCAGCGAACGCAATATGAGCAGTTGCAACAGCTCAGTGTGGTAAGAAGAAAAGGAGAATGGGAAGGCAGATGTACTAGTGGTGGAAAAATTCTTGTAAAACTTTTTGAAGACAAGAGAAGCAGGTATCAATTAGCCTTTGTGAGGAATGTAGAGCTCTGTTACAGATCTAATGAAAGCACCATCTACTTAAAAGAGAGAAGAGACCAACAAAAGCAATTACCTATGCAGTACCAGGATGGAATTGATGTTGCTCTTATGAAGTTACATTCTTTTCCACCTAGCAATGTTGGCTTTTATCAGCACTAACGTCTGAACATTTGAAGAATATGATCTCTTCTGATACCCATCTGGAATATGAGAGGAAGGAAAGCTGCCTTTGGATGCAAGATGATCACCTTATCTTAGGATATCCAGTAGCAGTCTTGGTCTTAGAAGGTAAATCAAGAACATCAAACCCTGCTACTGAAATGGCTTTGTTCAGGCAGAAGCTATAGTGATAACATTGGAAATATCTTGTCTGGTCTTTCACAGCAGCCTGGAAATTGGAGGAATAGATATCAGCATGTAATAGAGCCAAGGGCCAGTGAATAAAGAAAGCTCCTGCCAATGCTTCTGGGTCTTGAAGGAAATTCAAGGCAGTAAAAACACAGGAAACAAAGACACGCTGAAACCTAGAGTGAAATGGAGCACGGTAATGTACTTATTCCTTCAGCTGCCTCCCCTCTAAATACAGGCTTTGCACTTTGAACTACAGGTTGAAGGCAAAATGAGAGGTGAAGATCACAAGGAACATCCTTTATAACTGCTACAGCAGCTTTCCCTGCATAAGCCATGCATACTGCACAACACCTGCAGGACCCCAAAGGTTGAAAAGGCAGAAACCCGTACTACCTCTGACAATTCATGAATGAAATATTTACACAGTTGGTGTGGAAACAGCTACACCAGACCTGTTTTACGGCAGGATAAACTTTCTGAAAGGACTTCCTAAAACTAAATTTACAGTCAACGTAACAGAAATCACAAATGTTTTCTAAGTAATGGCTTTTAATTCCCTGAAAATTTAGAATGCAAAGATTTACTATGTTTCCAACTTAAATTTTGATTTTTGCAAATATTTACTTGATTCATTCTTGTAAATTCCATATCATGCAGTCTGTGGGTATTTGGAGTAACTAAAACATGCCATCACCCAGAAATAAAGCTTGAGTGCTTCACCTGAGATTGCTCTGTATAAAACCCTTTTTTTTTCTACACTAACATGACTTATTTTTTTTATTAGTTAAAAGGTCAGCAAACACACAGGATACTCTGTCCAGTGACACTGAACAACACAAACATACCAGAAGTGATTGGTAAGGTGTCTCATTTACCAATGTTCAGTGAACCGGAAACATCATTTGTTAAGTGATGGATATTGACAACTCCACAAATGGCCACGAAGATGTCGTTTCATAAGAGCCCACATGCACAGGGCATTACTCACTCTGGAACAGCCCTTTGCCTCTTCCCCTCAGCGAGCTGTAAATCATGTCATTAAACAAGTGCTTCCAAAGCACAGTGATCTGTCATGATCCAGTGAAGATACCAGTTATAATGTGGGCACTTAATCTGTCAGAGCTTGTGGTGATGCATTCGAGAGTGAGGATCCCCATGTTTAGCAGCCCGCCCATAAGTATTCAGTGACAGAAGTTAAATGGCAACATGAATTAATTCTTTCATCATGTGGATATATGGGACCACTACAGGCATCATTCTGAAAAAAACAGAGGGTTGTTCTGAAACTTACTTTCCCCCTTCACCATGAAGGCTATTTAATTTTTCTTTTATAATTTTAAGTCCATCATTTCATGTACTCAGATTATACTAATTGTTTTATCACTGTAAGCAAAGCAGATTCCTTAAAAATGCTGATATCTGAGTTGATTTTTGTAACATTATATGAAGGTTTACAATGGACAAATCAGATGCTTTTCATAACTTTGGTAGTGTGAGGGCATTAGACAATTCATTTGAAATAAAGAAAACTCTGCCAGCAGTAATCTTCCAGAGACTTTTTTAACCATCCATACTCCTGGTTCTCAAGTCCTGATAAAGAGGGGAAGGAAACTTGTCACTCTATCGAGCAACACGAAACGCAGAGACAAACGCAGCTATATCCGAGAGAAGGCAAAGAAGAGAGAAACTTTATTTTGGTTTTTCTATTATATAAGGTTTTGGAAACGACCATCGATTGGAAGGTGAAGCTACCACCTCTCCAACGACACTGGTCAATGACAAAGTCCATCAAACCTTTCTCCTCCCAGGAGAAGGAATGAAAAACAAAAAGACAGTTAGAAAAACATGTGTATGTTTACAAAAAACAACGTGAGAAACTCCATCACAAGAACGAAAACATCAGAAGGCTGAAAAATAAGAGTAACAGAAACTTGTCATAGGAGCAGTTCAGATAAAGCTCCCATTTAGATGGGACCACTCAAGGGATGAATTGGAGAAGCGTCATTAAACGCTTCTTGATTCTCATTTCTTGATACCCCATTTAGTTTCGTCAAGCCCACTCATGTCAGTTTAAAAAATAAACCAAATGCCAGAATAAACATAAAATATATCTGCGCTATATAACAATCTTACTGTGTCATGAAAATTATGAAAATTATTAGAAAATTATGTTAGGTTACAGTGTATCCACTGATATAATTTTTACTACTGTTATACCTTTAATCTGTACTCTGAAGAAGAGACCTTCTGCCCTGAAACATGTAGAGCTGTTTTTTTATCAAGAACTCTGTTGAAAGATAAAATAACTAACAGAATTTGGATTTATAAGCATTAATATATACACTGAAATATGAAGCAGAAAACCATTTCTGTTGAAATTATATTAGTATAATGCAAAAAAGAATGTGTACCAAGTATAAGAGAAAATCAGAATTCGGGGAGATGTAAGAAGTATTAAATGATATTAAAATAAAGTATTGATTTTCAGAATCCTAGATCGTTAAATTCTTGGGTTCTGTGCAATAAAATTGGAATTCACAGAATCACAGAACTGTTAGGGCTGGAAAGGACCTCTGGGGATTGTCTATCCAAACCCCAAATACTATACACTTGCTACAGACTATGGGATGCTGCTAGGATTAATCAATACAGAGTATTCCTTTCAACTAATACTATAAAAACATCCTACGAATTATGTAAAATTATTTTGAATAATTAGGATTACTATAAAATTGAAGTGCAAAGAAGCATTACAGACAGATCTTTTATGCCATAGTCACTAAAACTGTGATTACTGGAGAATCTATTTTTGGTGGAAAAAGTAAGTCCCATTTTAAAATATAATCTTCTTTAATTTGGATGTGCACTAAATTAATTCTGTTGAGACACTAAAAATTTTTTTCCAGATATTTTTCAGGTGAAATATAAACACACATTGTTATTTTTGGAGCTAGAAGTTCACATTAAATTAATTTGGGCAAGGATATAATCATTGCAAAGTCAGGATATACTTCATTATGAATTTCATGTAAATTCTTCTTAAAGCTATTTGAACTATTTTTTACTTCCATTTTCGTTTTAAAGGATAATTGTTTACACTTATTTGAATGTTTCACTATATCAAAACTATATTTTCTAAGAAGGAATTCCCACAGAATTACATCTGGGATTGAAATTGCTTCTGGCCAGTGCTAAATTTGGCAAATTTTTTTGACTGAAGGAAAAAATAGTCCCAGAAATAAAACACCTCCTTTTTTTTTTTTGCTATTACACTTAATTCATTTGAATTAAATCTGAGTATACATAAGAAGCCTGAAGAAAACAAAGAAAAAAGATCAGTTAGTCATTTGAATGAAAATGAAAGTCTGGAGTTTCCATATAGATGAAAAATTCTAATTACTTTTAAGGTGATCACAGGCAAACTTATTTTAAAGTTCTTAATTAATCTATGAAATTAAAATTTAACCACTTGTGTTATTCAAGTTGGGAGGCTTAGCTACTGATTTAAATTGCTTTTAATTTCCTAGTGGTTATGAAACTCAATTCAGAAGCTTTTCCAAGTTTGTATTTTCAGTCTCATCATGTTCTATCAGAGTCAATCAAATTGAGAGAAGACAAAAGATCAAAATTTAGTTTTGAGATTCTAATTCCAGCCTATGTTAGGGATTTTCCAGATTTTAACCCGAGCTTACTCTCCCATACAAAGATCAACAAAATTGCTCAGAATAGTTCTTAGCAGTTTTTTCAGGAGCTCTACAAATACTTCAAGCACATAGTACATGGCTTTTACATAACTCATCCATCTGACTAAACTGGAGGTGCAGCCTTCCCGTTTGGAACCTCTCAGCACGTTTTTAAACCTTTTCTGTGGAAGCGAGACATGTGACACGCAGTGGGTGTGCGGTGCCATCACCTGGGCACAGACTCACGAGGCTCCTCCAGCCTCAGTGGAAGGGAAGCATCCACTCTAAGCAAGTCACTGTCACGTATTCCTCCGGAAAAAGCCAAGTGCCTCTGGAGAAGCAGGTAGGCAATAACAAAAGATCAGCAGAAGGACCCTCATCTCTCCATTGACCACAAAAGGTGCCTCAGTGGCAAACTTTAAGTGCTGCCTTTTGATGGCTAATGACTGGTAAGGGGAACCTAACCCTGAGCATCTGAACCAAACCCAGTGCAGTTTGGAAAGGTAACTGCAGATGTTAAAACACAACTTCAAAGCAGCTGGCATTCTCCTGAACTTTTCATAGTGTTTCTGTTTTTTTCATTCTGCCCATCCATAAATCAATAGTTATAATATATTTTAAAATATTTTAATAATTTCTTCCAAGGCTGCATGGTTTTCATTATATAGAATCAAAGACATTTCACCATTAGAAAAGCTCAGCTATATCATAATTGCCATGGCCATAGATTTCTTTTCAACAAACAGGGCTTTGCCTTGTGTGAATCACTGGCATAGTGTATTTGAAATCTGCAACAAGCATCCACACATGCTCTTGATTTAGATAAAAGAAACCCACTGGCATGGTGTGGATGACTGCTAAGCAATATGTACCTCACGTGATGTCCTTTAATAGAAAGAGCACTCCATAGTACGTAGACACAGAGCAGGTATAAAATTAGAGACAGACTGGGGCTGAAACACTAGACTATAATCAGAGTTCACACAGGTCCAGACATCAACCCCCTACTTCTGAGACCCCACAGTCTTCCCCAGTTCTCCATTGATTTGTCCTGACAATCCATACGGAGTTATCAGAGAATCTAAGCAGTGACTGCAAGAATGTACGACGACAATACAGCTTTAGGATTTGATACATTATCTCAGGCATCTCAGTGAACAGTACACCTGAACAAATATCTTCTCTGTGATTTACCCAGTTGTCATTCTCTAATTTCTAGACAAACCATTTTTGCTTTATTTTGTATGAACCACAGCCAGGTCATAGCAGAAGACTTGCACAAGAGGTTGGTTTATTAGTCAGTAAAACTTATAAATTCAGGTACAATCAAAGGAATCATAAATATTTAGTCAAAATAAAACAGACTAACCTTTGGAATTTTTAACTCAGATATATCACATCTTTTACAGAAAAATTTGTCTTGAATTCTGACAAGCAAGTCTGGTGCCAGATGAGAACCATTTTGAAACCTGAGCCTGACTGTTAAAATTGGGGTAAGGATGTGACAGTCAGAAGTATATAATTCACCTTCTACCTGTATTAGCTCTAGCATTATTAAAATCTCAGAGTTAAGGAGTATCTATTTGTTTCAGAGAAAATGGTAAGAGTTCTCTTTGTCACACACTAATAAAGGACACCCCTGAGTTTCTCCAGTTAATTCGAACCAAAGTAACTGTTGAGAGGGAACGTAGAAAAAAGCATTCATTAGCTATCACTGCTGTGCCTGGGGCAGCTCATGAGTGAAGACCTCATGAAATCAAAGTGTCCCTACATAATGTTTTTGCATATTATATACTTATCTAATTAAGAAGGAGGGAAAGTTCTTGTTTGCTACTTAAGCCAGCTCAGTAATATAAAAGTGAAGTTACAAAGAATATTGTTGTTAGGGAGATTGTTCTATTTAAAAGCAATTTTCAAAGTTGAGTTTCAGAGAAAAATATACCCTTCATTTCTTCCAGATACAACCCTTTGCTCTTCAGGCTGCTATTGTCACTTTTTCCTGCCTCTTCCTTTCAGTTACCCAGTTGGTGTCTCTTAATTCCTTCAAATATGCCCCTGAGAGTGTTTCATTCCATGGGTTAAGTTGTCCTAATACTTTCTCAAAAATATTTTATATACTCTATGTTTTTCAGTCACCAGATTGTCTTTCCCTTATCATACATCTATATTTTCCATTCTTAATCACCCATTCATGGTACTGACTTGGAGCTCAGCTTGGTGGTGGTTCACGGATACATCTCCTGTGTTTTGGCTAACACAAAGATTCTGTAAGCTTTGCAGATGAGTATCTCCTTTAGTCACACTTTTATTATTTCTGCCTCTTGTCTTTGTCCAATAGGTTCATCTTACTTGACCCTCTTTTACTCTGGGTAATTTGGGATTTTTGGTCTGTCCTTGGAAGGGCACTGGCTCTTATTGTGAAACTATTTTTTTCCCCTCTCTGAGATTTTGTATTTTAGAGCACTTTTTTCTATCTTTTTTCTTCAATTTTCTTCTATAGACTTTTTTCTTTTAGGACTCAATTTCCTCATCCTGTTCTTGAATTCAGTCTTAATACCGTTCTTTTAATTTAGCCTTCCTTCTTTCTCAATTAGCTCATAACTAAAAAAAAATCATTTTAAAAATAATCAGGAATTCCTAACTATACAATTTCTAATCTTAATCCAGCATGTCAACTGACTGTGGGTTAATGATACAAAGAGCAGTATCATCTTATTAAACTCTGAGCTCACATAGCTTCATTTACCACATGGGGCTCATACAGCATTGGCTGCCCAACTGAGTTTTCTTTAAGAACCTTTTCACTCAAGAATTAAGAAACAGCATATGTCAGGATAGAGGATTTTATTCCCACGTGAAGCAAGGACTGCAAAAATATTTAGGAACTAATCATCTCATGCACACCTGCGGATAGAAATTTCTCTCCCAGATGCATGTGCTGGGCTATTGGAATGCTTCTTTCTGAGTGAGCACATAAACAGATTTCAGCTACACTCATTCCTTTGAAAAGTATTTTTTTTTTTTTCCTGTGTGGTACAACATCTGATTTACAGATTTTCTGATATACAAAGGAGCATTACAAACAACCATTCTTTGTAAAAGTGGCCCACCTGTGGATTTTGTTTTGTATTTAGTTATAGTACTTATGATTTTAGTCTAACTGCTGGGATAGTACATGTAATTTTTCTGCTCAGAATTACAGATTCTATTATTTTGGGGAGGATAAAAGGTAAAGCCATATTTGTGCTCTCATTCTTTGCCTTTCAGCAATACTTTGCATGCTAGCAAGTCCAGTTAACTCTCTGTGCCTCTTGTGAAGATACAATCTGTTAAGTACTCATCACTCTCTCAGTCAACCAGCACCCAAATTGCTTTTCTGTGTAATTTCATCCTACCTTATAAGCACTGACATATTCCAAGTCTTTTTAAATTTAGGAGCAACTGTCTAGGGAAAAGAGTGATTTCTGGTGTCATTTCAGCTACTTGCAAATGAAACCTTAAGAGGTCCCTCTATCACTAGTGATAAGATAAACAATGTGACCTTGGAAGCATTTTTGTCAAGAGAATCTTGATGGTTAGTTCATGAATCCTTAAGACCCAAGTTATTCTGATAAGCTTTTTCAACATTTATTGCTATTTCAGGTCTCTGTTACAAGTGGGACATCCTAGTTTGTTATTCCGTCTTTTTATCTCTCACATGAATAAATTACAGGGTTCTGCTTCTTATCACAGAAAACATTCCACTGATCATCTGGGGAACACAAAATATTTTTTTCAGTCTATAAATTATTCTTATAGAAACTCTCATAACTAGCAAGACAGTTGGTTTTGTTTTGAGTTTTGTGTGTGCCTTTTTTGACAGCATTTGTCTAAAATAATCACATGTGGTCTATCAAATTTTAGTTTTGTCATTAGAGCTGTCAGTCTTTCATAAAACATAATTTTAAACGCATATGCACACACACAATAAACCCTTTGCAGTGTTTTGGCCAAGGAGTGTGAATGACAAATTTACCTGTCTGTTCTCCTATGGTGTTTTCTTACTGTTCATTGGCAGAAAAAGTGATTTCATGGTAGAAGGTTGGAAAATGACCTCTTGTAATGATGAAATTTGCATAAATAAATGCTGATTGCACAAAACGAATAATGTGCAGTGAGTATCATCACAATAAGTTGTCTCCTACTGACACAGAGTCTAAGTTAGAAGCGTACAATTATGCAAATCAAACTAATGCCAGTTTCTCATTACTGTCATGGTGGAGGCAAACACATATCCTCCATAGACAGCTTGATGCTGGGACACAAGCCAAAATATTTGGTTTTGCTGACACAGCAACTGACTCAACAAAAATAGGATATAATAGTAATACATCAGAGGAATCCATATCAGGACAGACCTGAAACTTAATGGACTGTGAATCTTTTGTCTGCAGAGAGGCCTTTCACTGATATTGACCCATAGTACGCCTGCTTCCACTTTTGCCCATTTTATAGAAATAGATTGCAGAAGCAATTGCTTTTTGGAGCTGAAATGTCTGCAAAACAGTCTATTAGCTTTCCTTATAGCAGATGAGATGACATTTACAAATACTTAAATAATGCCATGTATCCCACATTTAAAAACTTCCCAGAATAATTCACAGGCTTCTTGTGGTTGCTTGATCTAATGTTTATGTGAAGTCTTGTTATGACACCACTGGGATTTTCAAACAATACCACTTTTCCTGTTTTCCTGTGCCATTTTAAAAATATTTAGACAAAGATATTCTATTTTTCTTAAAAAAAAAAAAACAGCAGCAGCAATTACCATTACTATGAGGGACTGAATATAAAAAGGAGTTGATAGCTCATTTCAAAGTGGTGCTAACCCTTGAGAACATGTACAGCATTGGTACTGTGAGCCACTGAAGAAGAATCTAGTGCTTTATCACTTCAATTTCTCACTCTTCTTATTCAAGTAATTACTACTTGTTTGAACTCATCTGCATGTTTGCCTTCCATATACTTGCTGTCCTGCCTTTCAGAAATACCAAGTTAAGACTGAGCTCACCATTTGAAATTAACACCACCCAATATGCACACAGTTCCAGTAGAGGAGTTTGCTGCTCAACAAAATTCAGCGTTAGGGGACATTTCAGAAATATTACTTTGCTCAAAGACAAATTGGAAGGTACTCCACTTGACTTGAAACAAAGGAAAAAGAAAGCTAAGAAAAACAAAAAAAAACCAAAAACAACACACAAAACCCCCACTAAAACCAACAGTCATTTTATGAAACAATCAGATCAGCTGACCTCAACTGCAGTACATTGTATTCTGTGAAAGCAGTGTCTGTGATCTCTCCTCCTTGGAAGAATCTCCAAACTACACAACATGTAAAAAAAATTTACCTTAAATTTCAGCTGCAGATAATCTCCTGAGACAGAGCAATTAACCACATCTGTAAGAACTAACAGTTCAAACCCTTCTGAACGTCTTCCTGAGGTAAGACTGCATTGCTGTTACCACTGTTGTTGCAGTAACAGCACCAGCAATCAAATAAAAAGGTTTAATAGAGTCTTTAAAGGAGTCTCTTCAATGTTATTTCAGATAACTTGTACAGGTTCTGCTACAAAAAGAAACAAAGCAGGCCCTTCCTTTTATACCTCCTCCTTGCTAATCCATTGCCGCTCCCAGTTACACACACTGGGAGTGTTGATGAAGCCAGAAGGCTAGCACAGCTCTGCACAGCTGCCTTTGGAGGCAAAGATGCTCTGGTGGACATTACTTTTTAAGAAATCAGGTAAGTGACTGAGAATGAGATATTTCCTTGCTGGTTTAGTGCCTTTCGTTTAGTGACTTCTGAGATGCTCCTCAAATCAGAGAAGATACCCACTGACCTTTAAAAATGCTGTTGGTTTGCTTTGGGAATAACAAATTGCATTCAATGATGGGTTTTTTAAAAAAAAATCTGATAAAAGGAGGACAACTTTCAGAAGAAAATAGAGAATATTCTAAACTGTCTTCATGCATCATGCTTCTTTGAACTCACTCAAAATGAACGCTGTGCTCTATTATCCAACTATGACTAAGGACAGGTTTTCTCCAAAGCAAATTATTTTTAGCAAGATGATTCATCATACATTTATTGCTCTATTACTGATGCCTCATTTTATGGTTGCAATTCCAGGAAAGCAGAGCTATAAGTGAAAACATATAAACATCCAGTTCCTCAGCCTTTCTTCAGCTGTGAGTCCACAGTTTAATGGGTTTCATCTCAAACTGAGAAGTAAAACATAGAGGGTAAATTCCAAGGTAAAAATTGATGCCAAACTTGTGTAAAAATTGAAACTTGGTTTGATGAGGGACAATATTATAATATTAGCAACAAGATTTGATCATAGTAGGTGTGTATCTGTGTTCCCTGACAATCATTTTTCTAAATGTTTCCAATTTCAAGAAACTGACAAGGAATTTCCCAATGATTTTTTGAATATTTCATGAAGCCAGGTTGCTAAGCATGTATTTCTGTGAAGGAACCAATATTAAAGGAAACCTTCATATACATCCTAATTTCAGGAATAGCTTCAAAGTTAATTCTACATTTTTCTGACCCTAAAGGAAACCAAAGAGCTCCAGGAGAGCAGCCTTCATAGGCTGTGCCTGCAGCCCTAGGCAGATGCAGTCTGTGGTGCACCCAGCAATCTGTTCCTGCCAGCACCTGGTCTCACAGACCCATAGAGCTTTCTCTCCTATCCAGATCAAAAAGTGGCCTCAGGGTATTTCTTTATTCTGTTGAACAACTTCATAGGGGAGATTTTATTATGGCAATTTCCACCTGTTCTCAGAAGTTCTGAAGTCTCCTCACAGAACCCATACTTTTCTTTATTTCTATGCTGTCAGTTTAAAATTGTCAAGTTTTACCTTGGTTTATAATAAAGTTTATAATAGAACACGCATACTGCAATTTTCTCCTGTTACAGTATGGACATGTCATCACTCCCATCTACTGCCTCTTTTTCACAGCAACTTCAACTCTCCCCTTTCAAATCTATTTTTCCTCAATTCAATGATGTTGAAGGGCCAGGAGGATCTCAAAATAAAGATGTACAGGCAGTAAAGTTGGAGAAAAACTAAAGCTGGAGAGAAACTAAAGGAAACTTGGGTTTACTTAACAGGAAAGTAGCATTTATGAGGCTTCTGGTGGATGCCATATGCTTTCTACCCCCCCCAAAAATGTTTTCTGACATCTCAAGTTTATAATAGACATGTACATCTAGCTGACCTTTACCTTGCTTGTGTCATATTGATCTATCAGTGAATCCATACTAAAAGATAGCAGTCTGAAACAGTAAAAAGTAGCAGCCATTGAGATGGATAGCTGCAGCTAAAATGTCCTTTCATCAGGACACTTAGTGCAAAGAACAATAGATTCTTTGTGTCAGGCAGGGCAGAAGTAACCCCTGCAAAGCTCACTGCTGCAAGCACCTGCTACACAGATGACCTGCCTTCAGAATATGTGTCTCAGTATTGATTTCCATAGTTTCAGAACAACAGGAAAAGCCAAATGAAAGTTTCTTTGCAGAATACTAAAAGTAATTTATGTTCTTCTTTTGATTCCATCTCTCTATTTTGCTTTATGGTTCACAGTACAAGTGCTTATTTTAAAAATTCATTCCTGACTCAGAAAGAAAGCACAGAGTTGAAGATCTTTGGGAGTACATAGCAAGAAATGAGCCACAAAATGAAATGAAACAAAGCAAAAATGCATTAGGATTTAGTGGTAAGTCATTACACAGCAAAGTTTGTATTTTAAACACAGACACGCTTCTTGTTCTGGTAGCTTATAATGCTATAAATCTAGCAGTAATATGAAAAGGAAAATAAGTTGTGAAGATACTCTTACTACAACACGATAACATTGGCTTCTTATGACCTATGTTCCTGAAGTCTACCTAAAATAGTTTTCCTATGTTATAATAAAATCATGATTTTAAGATTCTTCAGGGTTATGACCAAAGGGCTTATCTAAGTGATATAAATGCTAACACCCCTCTCATTCAGATCTATGCTTCCAGGACCATACTTCTAGTTCAAGCAAATAGTTTTCCTTCCCTCTTTAAAAAAGAGAAATGGAAATTTTAACAGAAGGGGCACAGTAGTTACTCACTGTGAAATGCCTACAGGAGTCAAAAGGTCCTGTCTGCCTCTGCCTCTCCACCAGGAAGTCACTGAAGCTTTGTTTTGGACAAAGGCAACCAAGTAATGGGACTTGGGAATTAAATCTGAGCTGCCTGGTAAACACACTTTTATCCAGGACTATTATTTCAGGCTATCTCAAGAGTCAGGCAAATACAACCTAATTTCTTATAGTTGCTTTACAGTTTCAAACATTCCTTCATTCTCATCTCACTTAATTTATTTGTGTTTAACTGTACTTACAGTGCTTTGGGGTTTTTTTCAAGTTTTTGTTTTAATAAAAAGATAAGACAATCTTTGGATGTCACCAGCTGGAAGAATAATGTCTCATGTCATGACAGCAATCCAGTCTCCCTTAAATACTTACAATTACTCCAAGAGATGAGATTTGTATATACAAGCTTGTGTTTCCTCTGCCTACCACCAGACACCTGATTTGTTGCAGTAACAGAGCCAGTTATATTTCATAGCCAATAGACTAGCTGCCATCTCTAAGCAGAGAGCTGACTTTTCAAAAGACAACATTTGAGGAAAATTTTGCCTACTGGTTTTCAGAAGACTGTTCGGTGTGTTGATCTGTCAGCAGTTTTTGCCAAGTGAACCTTATAGAACAAACTGAAAACTTCAGAAGAGTGAACATGCAATTCCTCTTGAAGCTGCTAAGGGACAGCATTAATAAAATGTGTTTTAAGGTAAAAAAGTGTGGGATTTTCCCCCAGTTCCTGCTTGCAATGGTGAAGGGTTGTATGTTAAGCTCCTTGAACAAGCTACCCTTTTCACAGCTCTTCTTTTTCTGATGGCTTAGCCTTTAGCACTTAGAAACACTCAAACCCATTACTCCCACTTCTGCACACCACTGAGATCTACAAAATACCTTCAAGAAGATGTTCACAGAAACCGAAACTCATAACCTTATTACAGATCCAGGTGAGACACTGGTTGTGGCCAACCACAATCCTCTCATACACCTCCTCCTGCTGACAGCCTCTCACTTCTCTGCTCCTCAGCTCCTACTTCCCTTCTCTCTCTGGCTGTCCAGCTGGCCCATGAATCAAGGAGTTGATGCCATGGACTAACCCCCCCCAGCCACAGAGCCCAATGAAATGCCTGAACTGGCCTAACACCTGGTCACTGCTGAAGCTGCCCTGTTGTGCTGCTGCCCTGCTCCCGCCTCACTGCCCCTCCTGTCATCCTCCTCTCACCGCCTGCAGGGTTCACTGACCATGCAGGGAGCCAAGGCAGCTCAACAAGACAGAAAAAAACTAATACAGTCAACTATCTAAATAGTTTTCTGGCATTAGAGTAAGCTGCCTTGGCTCACTAAGGGGTTCAGAGGAGCTGAGGAAAGAGGCAAGGCCACAGCCAGTGGAGGAGAGCAGGACCTGTCCGTGCCAGCGCTGTTACGCTGCCTCTGCCAACAGTTGTGTCCAATAATACTTCACTGGGGAATTTGTTTCCTCTGTTTCAGACTTTATAAAAAGTTCAAATAAAACCTGTTAACTCTCCTTAGAACTTTTATTTCTCTGGAGTACTCCAGAACACTTTTCCTTTTCGAATAGCATGCAATTGTTGGATATTTGGAGATTTGGCCATTACAACAAATTCAGCATCTGAGAGCAGGATGAGGGAGAGTAAGCCCACGCCAAAAGCCTCTTGGAGTAGTTTTTGGATTTATAGACTTTTATGGCAAGCGGTGATGGTATGGGATGTTATTTTACCATCTAGTGAACTCTATACTGATGAGGACAGTGTCCTTATAGCAACTATTTAAAAAAACAATTCACATATTTTGTGCTAAACTAAATTCATATGATCACAAAAAAGAAAGAATACAGCTATTAGCAGAAAAACATTTTCACAAAATGGCCCCTCCCCAATGATCCTTCAGCCTTTACCCACACACGAGATTTACTGAATACCTTCCAGAGCTAATCCAGGAATTCAATAACTAATGGATACTAAAAATCATGGACTCAATAAAGACATTAGTTTTATGGCCCATTACAGTCCTCTTACTGTACATGCTACTGATCTCTCTCCACGCACTGGTGCTAAATCGCAGTTTCTGTCTCCACTCCACAGGAATTCTCTCCAGCTAACACTCATCCATACAAAAGCCCCTTTCTCTCAAGTTGTCAAATCAATTAACATAATTAAGTTACATTAAAACAATTGGTTCTGTCATTAGCTGGGAGTTTACTGCTTCTACAGTCATACTTCTACAGCTACTTATATTTAGTCAAAAGAAATGGTGTACTGAAAGGAGATTTTTTCATATTTTTTCTCTTCCTCCACATTTTCTTCTCTTTCTACTTGTACCACAAAATTCAGCTGCTCTGGATAAAAGCTCCAGGAGAAGATGAGACTGTTCACAATAGCCCTGTCTGGTCAGAGAAACGTATAGAAACGAGACAGCTGGTCAGAGCAGTTAGAGAGCACCCTGAGCCAGGGAAGAGAAGGGAAACTCAAAGCAGGCAAAGCAGTGGCCACAGGAGCACTGCAGGCCTCCCACTGCACTTGGAATACTGAGGACATCACAACCCACACCACTCTCCTCGCAGGCTTTCCCTGCTGCACTGGCTCAGGAATAAATGACACAAGTGTCCACTGAGAAGCACTGCTTCACACACTTGGATACTTGAAGTAATGCCTTCTCTCTAAATGACAGAATTTCATAGATTTCTATGAAAATTTATTTTTCATATCTACTCAACTTGAATTTCAAGCTGTTCTATATCCAATTCTATCTCTAAGTGCCTCTCAATCAAAAAATTGTCCTGATTATGACATTAATTCTCCAGTATGTTTGCTACCATGCTAAGCTGGCCATGGTCCTTCAAGGTAAAACCCAGAACCCTTTTTCTAACAGATGTATCATGAAAGGACCATGTAAAGTATTTAAGGTAACACACGCCCACATGGTTGAAACATACACAAAAAATTTTAAAAAGGAGACAGATGGGGGAATGGAAGGGAATGTAATTTTAAGACAAGAACTTCAGTTGTGCAAGGAAAAAAGAAAATTTGAACTGGTTTTTTTAATTAAAATGGGGATTGGCTGAAAGTAATTTCTGAAGGCATAGCCCTAAAGGTGATGAAGTCATGTCCAAAGCATATCAAATCAAAATATATTGGCAAAATCTGTGTCTAATGACATAGGTGGGACCACTATCTTAACATTCAGATAAATCTGTCAGAGGTCAAGATGTATTCTGCAAAAAACTTGCTAGAAAACTTCTAATAAACCCTGAAAGGTCACACACAGAATCACTAGGTTGGAAGAGACCTTTAAGATCATTGAGTCCAACCCATGCCCTAACACCATCTCTACTAAACCATGGCACTGAGTCCCACATCCAATCTTTTTTTAAACACACAGCAAAAGTGGCATAAATTTAATTGTCATTTCTTTTCTTACCAGGTTAAAAAAAATCCCTTCATTAAAAGAAAATATCTGACTGATGTATATACTGGTGTCACTGTGATTGCAGAACAACTAAGGAAATTGTTGTTGTTGCCTATCTCTACTTCTATGAGTAATTATATAAACATTAAATTTTTAGCATTTTATTCATGACAGAGGTACCACTGGCTTGTGAGTTCAGCATATCAACAGAGATAAAAACAATCTTTTCAAGAATAGGGCCTAAAAGGTTAGGGTTTTTTTAATTATGGTACACCTACCAAAAAAAGAGTACTAAAGTAGCAAGATATTCAAAAAAGCACACTATTGGAAATCCAACCTCTTGGTGATAAAATATTATTAATGTCTCTCTTTCTCAGCATTCTTCTCCTCTAGGGAGGAAGCAGAGGCCACAGGACAAAACATTTTGCATGTTAAAGCTACTTAGGGACAGAGCATTTTATCCTCTGTTCACTGCTTTCTCAGACATCACATGCAAGTATACCTACGGCATTTTCAAATCGAAATTAGGAACAGTTTTTTCAACTTGTAAGTCTGGGAAGTGCATTGCCTAAGACCAGTTAGAAATTATCCACAATATAGTTAATATATTGTCACTGTGAGAGTTAGCATCAACAGAGCTTTAAGGCTAGACTTGGTGCCACTCCACTTAAAAATATTTCTTTACTGCTCTAAAAGCCTCAAGAAGCATCCAAGCATATCTATCAACATCTACACCCAACATACTCTCAGAATATTACTGGGAGCACTGAATTCTTGACAGCAGCACTGAGAAGAGCAGCATCAGAATGACCTTTTGTAAGATAATGTATTACACCCTTCATCATCATCCTCACTGCTGGGATTTCTCTCAGACCATGCATCAAAATAATGAGTTTGTGACTCCAGACATCCATGTTTTAAAGCAAGTTAGTTAAATTATTTAAAATAAAAAACTAATTTAAAATTTAGGAGAAAGAAAGAGACCAAGAACTACAAGTACTGCTCAAAGCACTGAATGTGCATATTTGCATGGTGTGTAGTGCTTCATTATTTAAATAATTTCCTTGCTAGCCGAGCACTCTGAAGAGGTGGTGCTATAACTGCCATAATTCAAGCTGTTATTAATGAAAGAAGCTTTACATGATATACAAAATCTAAGCTGGGATCCTGAGATGGAAGGAAGAAGGAAACAGAGACAGAGAATACTACAATTTTTTTCTTCAAAATAAAACTGATTTGATCATGTAAGAATAATTTTTGTCTTTTGAACTGCCATGGTAATCAAAGTATAGCTTAAAGGACAATAACACAAACTAGCAGAAAAATAATTTTTTGCCTCTTCCTCCCTCAGTCCTTTCACTCTACCAGCTTTCACAGTCATCTGAGTTATTCTTCCTGACTCATATGATCATGTGTTAGTCAGTTTTCATTAAACTAACTTCTTTTTGCTATTCCCATGGTCCATTACTTTCTGCTTGGTTCCTGTGAAGTAACGATGAGTCAGTAGGGAAAGAGGAAATAAGCAATCAAAATTAGAACTGCAGGCACATGATGAGCATCATTAAGAGCCCACTTTTTCCTCTTGCTCTCCTGACAACTCTGTTACTTTCTCATGTTCTAATTTCACTGGATGATCACGACAACATATATTTAGTTAGCACTCAGGCCACTATAGTCTGAGATCTCTAATCTTGTAACCCAAGATCTCTGATTCCATTCATTTCAATCCTTCCCAGAATTCATATTTCTTTTACCCGTTTCCCTGCACATTTTCCCAACCATCCCATTGTGATGAAGGCAGAAAAGGGAAAAAACAATCTACCTCTTCTAGAGTTGTTCCACACACATAATGAAGAATTAAAGATCACTTACGCCGAGCAGGACCACAAGAAGGAGCGTGACGTCCCTCTGCTTACAATGCTCATTTAATACTCTCAGTTCTAGGAGCTGAGACACTACCTAGCAGTCTGGAAATTACATGTATTTAACAAGTGTCACATAGTGCTGTGACTGCCATGGAGCAGAGACTGAAACCTAGAGGTTCCTCTCTTCCTGGCAACATCCAAATCCCCAGGTAATAGAGCTATGATCTCCTAGGCTCCCTTTTATTCTGTCTTTTAACTCCTTTTTTGTGTTTTTGTTGGGTTGTTTCAGGGTTTGGGATTTTTTACTTACTGTAACAGCCTTACTAGATACCTGTCTCTGGAATAGTGCGCAGTCTGAAAGCGTCAAGTTATAGGTATGTAAAAAGATTCACACCCTACATATGTGCATTAACCAGTGATATATTATTTAAAAGGGAATAAGTGACCGTCCTAAAAAGGAAAATACATCTTGAAAGAAAAGCATAGTCATATATCTTAAAGCCAGTATTCCAAGTGTGAAAACTATGTAAAAAGAGTGTTTGATACATATCCAGCATTAATCAATTCCCTTATTGGTTGCTTTGCATGAGTTCTTGTTCCCTCTGCAACCCTTTTAGGACATGTCTGACTCTGCCGTAATACAGAATTTGTGTACTTTGTTAGAAGACTCTAGCTAAGGGGTTCTGAATGGTTTATTGTGGTTCAGCTTGAGTGTTTTGCTGCTGTCTCTTCATTGGTCTGCCTATACTTAATTCTTTTATGGTTTCATTGGTATTTTACAATCTGTATTTCTGGATGTCACTATGTCAGATGAAAGATGATGAAGTCCTTGCCTCAATGAAATTATTGCAAATTCCACTTAGGAAGCTTGAAACAATAGCTGAGAAATTACGTCAAAAGTATAAACAAAATTTGTAAGGAAAATAAACTTAAATTTGAGCTGCAGATTTTAGTCCCACAACTTAACACTATGACTTGAGTGCAGTTTTTCTTGATTTATAGCAGTATAGGAAAGACAAGATATCATCCTATAAAGGTCTTTTGGGGCAATACTTTTAGAACCTGAAAGCATTTCAGGATTTTACCTCATTAACATCCATTCTAAACAGAAGATCTTGGCAGTACATCATAAAGAGGAAATTACCTGTACTCATTTGTGTGTCTGGTTTTCAAAACAGTCTGACAGCTGCAGAGAGAATGCTGATCCATTTGACACACTGCATATTAAGTTGGTCAGCTAAATATGTGAACCATGAAACACTGATGCCTGTTAAGAGAAGCAAGTGCTTCAAATTAATCAGCTGAAATCTGAAATATTGTGCTTTATAGTATTAACACTTTATAAATAACAGCCATTATTTTTAGTCAATTCTTCCATGCAAATAGAAAATGTCATTAGCCACATTTTGGCCGGGTTCTTTGTCTAATTTCTACAGCTAAGGTGGCAAAAAGGTTATTGCAAGTAATAGCAAATTTAAAGTTTTATTAGCAGTAAACTGCAGAAGCTAATGGTGATGCCAACACTAGATAAAATCATTGTCACAGTTAATTTTGAACTCTTTATTTCAAACTTAATAATAGGAAACTCAATGGAGAGGATATTACACGGCCCATATCACTCATGAGTGCCGCAGGCCTGAGTAACTTGTTATTTTGCTCATGAGTGAAATAAAATGCAGATTATACTGCCTGCTATCAGGGACACTGCTTTAATTGAGGGTACATGCATGGTGATGAAGGAGTACCGAGTAGGTTTCATTTTCTCAAATGTTAGAGGAATGATCTTTGTGGTTCTAACTGTGACTTGTCAAATCACCTCTTCACTACTGTTGCATTTTTAAAGTTCTTTCTGCTCCTTATTAGATCTTAAAGAGTGGTTAGGTATAGTTTTTGCTTTTGTCAGGGATTATGTGAAACTGCTCCTGTAACATCCTGGTGTCTGTAAACCTCTGCTGTTCATTTGCTACACAAGGAGAAAACAATGGTGTCTTAGTCAGCTAATCATGTATGCCAGCCAACACAAACTCCTTCACCCTGAGACATCCTCACAATCAGAAATAAATAATACAACATATACTGCTCCTCCTTACCTTAGATTTATTCAGAAAATAGGTGTTTCCAAGAAGTGACAGCAGATGAGAATTCCTATTCTTTTCCTAAAGTAGATTTCTTTTCTATTCAACCATTTATTGTTCTACTGCACTGAATGCCACAAATCACAACGTTCCCTATCTGGATTTGAGGAAGTTTTCTTCATAATTATCTGAAAGCTAACTTTTCATTTTTATATCCTGTACTACTAGTTAAGAAGGCCTGGCTTCGAATCAGATTACATTTTCCCAATACTTGCTAAACCTTACAACTTCTTTTCTTCAGCCAAAACTACCTGGGCAGTTACAAACCAATTATTCACCTACCACTGAAATCAACAGAAGCATTTTTACTGATTTTAGCAGTATTTAGGTGAGGTCTTTAAATAAAAAGTGTTGTCAATTTCCTTTTTACTTATGAATGTGTAATAGAAGAAAATATCCTACACCTTTTAATCAACCATAGTCAGGACTATCACTGTTGCACTTCTAGGCAATTGCTGACAGCATTCTTGCAAGATTACTAAAGATGTATTTGTCAGCTTTCACTATCAAGCTCCATATCCAGCACAGAATTAACAAGTAAAAACAGCATTATGTGTTTGACAAACTGAAATCCTGACAATAGGTAACTGTAAGCACAATGCATTTCCGTGTAAGATGCTCAGACGAGCTTTTTCCTCGGTAGTACAGCGAGGTCAGTGTGATGTTCCACTGAAGCTGATTTAGTCAACCAGAAAGAGACGATAGCTGCAATTGTACATTGCATTGCTCAGTGTAGACATATTGTGAGGGATCATTTCTAATGTGCTGAGAGTGAAAAATGAAGTGCTGAGCTAATGAGTTGGTTTTTTAGTTTCCGAGTTTTTGCTCAAAATATTCCTCTAGTGCAACCAACAGGAGAATTTAGTGATCAAATCTCACACAATACCAATACTGTAATAGCTTCTTCCTACATCTCTGGGAGCCTATGTTGAGCCACTAAGTAATTAAGTGATAGCTAAATTAGTCCTAAAACTACAATTCCGATTTCTCCTGAAATAACTATTATAAAACTATTTATACTGAGGAGATTATTTAAAGTCCTGTACTAAAGATACCATTAAAGACTTTCTACAATCCAGCACATGTGTATTGACCCAGGCTGACCATCACCCCTCTAAATAAAATCTTAATATTTCTAATGGAATGAAGGACCATCTTTTGTAGCCATACCAGGATGACTCTTTTACAAATGCCTCAGACAGGATGGGTCTATGCTCATAACTCCATCTTTCCTAAAGAATACTCTTTCTCTCCCCATGGTGTGTAGAAGAGGACAAAGAAGATGGTTCCTTATCAGAATGTCTTTCTTCTAAAAGGAGACAAGACATTGACACACTGGAAATCAAAATTTTTCCACCTTCAAAAAGGGACAGAACAGAGTTAAAGAGGTTACCATAGCTTCATCTTCTTAAATCAAGAAGAGAGAATTTAGTCAAGAAAAAATTTAATCCATTGTTAAGAGTTCATTTTACTTTTCTTTGGTGACAGGGGCTTCATGCTTGCAATGTTTCATTTCTCTTGGGACCTATTGTAGGTTTCAAAAGATAAAAGAAACCTATTGTTCAGTAAGTCACTGAACACGTAAAATTGTATTGTAGTATAAGTTTCGTTGACAGGTTGACCTCATGAAGAGAATTTAGCTATTTCTTTTCATTTTCCTTACTGTGGCTTTGGTGAATTAGGCTAGGATATTGATTTTGTGGCAACACTGAAATCACAATGGCTTTTAATTTCAAAGATGTCTGTTTGTCTTATTATGTCTGTTTCTGAAGAGTTATGTGAGAATTTAAGCCTCTTTACCTTAAACTTTACATCTGCTTCCCACTTTCAGGCCTAATAAAGCCTTTCAATTTTCTTTCCCATTTTTTTTTTTAATCTCACCTAAACATGTGCTCAGACTGTAGATCATTTCCTCTTAGTTCTGACTTGATTCAAAGCACTTGCCATATGCATCTATTCAGCACCAAACACACTGTCCCCAGCTTTTACCAAAAGATTCCGAGTCTTGGTCATCAAAATACGCGTGGAATGCTTAACAGAATTTTCCAACCATCTTTGATCTGTGTGCAACTCAGAATGTGGATAATGGGAGAGAACAGAAAACACACAATATTATCAAGGCAGGATTTAGAAATACAATGAGGAGAAATTCTGGAGGTAATATTCAAGCACACTGAGCCCTGTGCCAGCATTAAAAGCTAAAGCAGGGGCTATTTTTTTTCAGAATTCCTCGAAGTAGTTCATATTGCAATTCATAAACTTGAAAATCCTATATTGAACTGAGAGAATAATTCCAACTAAACATGAAAATACTATATGGCATTCACTAAACATTTCTGCTTCTTCTTTAGAAATATTTCATATTTTGCATGATTTTTATGATAATAATGTAGCACGAAATCTTAAAATGCTAAATGCTGTGTTTTTTACAAGGACCATATACTAATTGTAGTAGGAAAAAATTTCAAAAACACAAGACATCTAAGAGAAGAAAAAGAAACCAGCAAAACCAACCAAACAAACAAACAAACAACCAAAAACCTCAATCACTGGTAAAAGCACTGAAATTCTTTTCCTGACAAGGATATTTCTGTTCTCAAAGATTCAGGAAGTGTCTTTACCCCTATCCATAAATGAATGGAATTATTATTAACAACAGAAATGCTCACAAAGGTCTTCAAGTTGGGAGTAAAAGAACAAGTGAAAAGGACATCAGATTTTCTTACATCGACAACTGCATTTAAATGCAAGTAAATTCCAGATAAATATATTTATTATTTGGTATTGTTTTTATTATTAATATTATTGCTATATAATATTTGTGAGCAATTAATTAAGATAGATATATGCTCAAAGTTTTAACTGATTTTGGACTGGAAGTATTTTTCTTATTTTTTTCTATTCAGAACACACACACACACAAAAAAGAGATAATTAAAATACTAGCATTACTTATATTAAAAGTTAATTTGTTGAACGTGTCTGTCTTATCTTTCAATTTTAGGTACAAATTATTCCTGGTGGATATTTATTAAATATTTTAATGTAGTCAAAGAGATAAAAAGAGAGAGAACTCTTTTTCTGCAGTTATATAGAAATACTATAAAATAGATTTCACAACCATTTCTTCAATCAATGCCTAATCTAATGACTATAGTGAATATTTTATACCATTAAAAACAGGATAATATCTTTAAATGTTTATGTCTGTATTTCAGTTAAGTTCAATGTGTATTATGATAACTTTTTTTGCCTGAGGTACTTCCACTGCATAGTAAAAGAAAGTTTATTTTTATTTTATCACTGTAGCTCTTCTGTATCTTTTTGCATTAATATTAAACATAACTGTCCCAGTTTTCTCTCTACTATTTTCCACTTGCCAATTTCAGACTAATAAGCTAGGATTTGGGGACTGCTAGAGGGTTATATGAGCATTCTACTGAATTTTAAGTCAAGTTAGTCATATGAATCTTAATTATCATGTGTAGGAAACTGATACCTCCCTAAGAAATCCCTTGTGATAGAAACAAAAAGGAAAAGTCAAAAGAAAATTTTCCATTCACAGATCATGAAAGCTTTTCAGTTCTTGACAGCAAGCATTTTACTATTTACTGCCTTAAGTTACTTAGATGTGTTTTGAGCAAAATAAATATACCCTTCAAAAACAAATCAAAACAAAATAAATGAAAAAGCAAAACCAAAAGATTGGGAAAAGAAAGAATCATTATCACATCCATTTTTCAGTTGGGAAACTGGGGCAGAAAGTTTGGGCAATATTAGTAACAATGCAAATGTGCAGAAACAGAGCTGAACCCTAAATCCCACATCTCACATTTAAAGTTAGCCCACGCTTGTATACACGGCCAAAACATTCCTGAATTACAGGGGAAAAGATCTAAGTTTGCAATGAAACACAGGGATTTGGTTTAATCTCTAATGTCAATGAACAATCTAATGGCAACTGTTTAAAACAAGATGTTCACAGATTCTGGGAACACACGGCATTCATACACTTTACAGAATCCTCTGTTACTGGCTTAAGCAGCAGCTGAGAAAAATGGCCAGATTTCCTGTGTTCTCACAAACAATCTTTGTGAGCCATTAATTTGCTGCAGAAATCCCCAGTGTTAGATATCTAAGTTCTCTATACTCAATTAGAATACCCTCCGCACTACAAAAGTGTATGATTTTATTCTCTGCAAACGGAATAGTATCTGGGTTTTCAGGACACTGTGCCTTCACAGCGATAGGCACTGCTGAATTTCAGCCTCTCTCAGACTTAAAAGTATCTACTTTATTCAGTCATCAGTCCCTGGGTAACATTTGTGGATTGGAATCCTAACAAGTAAGAAGCTGATCTTGCTATCCAGTCTGGTCATTATCACATCCTTTGTCAAGAGCCAAGAAATCACTGATTCATGCTCTGATTTTCAGGCAGGATTGGTTCTACTCAGACATCAATGATGTCCAATTCTGTGGCAGTTTCAATCACAGCTATCCATCTAATATCCAGCAAAAAAAAACCCAGTTCTGCTACTAACACAGTCCTTAAGTGCTGCTCTCTGCAAGGTGTCCAGACCTGGATTCATCTTCAAGTGACTCTCATCTGTGCTCAAATACAGCAGTTGACCTCTTGGCAGTGAAATATCAGGGAGTCAGCATAAACGATGCTCAGACACTCACTTAGTGGAAACTCAAATCATTTGTCATGATGGAGGAGTCCCTGTGCATTGCTGCAAGTTCCAAATGATCCAAGGTCAGGAGTCATCTCCCCTCAGCCCATTTCAAAGGGTGCCTTCAATTATCTTTGATGCATGACTTTGCTCCTCCTCTGATCTGAGCTAGATGACATTTATATTTATCATGCCTCTTTTTCAAAAACAAGTTTGCTGACTTTAAACTTCTAAAGGTATTGGTCCAGTATCATTTAAATCACTGACTTTTTTCACAGTTCTTTCTTTTTTTCAGCTTTCTATTGCAATTTTTAAATAACATTTAATACCTAATTATGATTGTCCCTTACTCCAACCTGTCAAAGCCACCATCATTTCTGAATCCTCAGCTTTGTTCTATTTCCATGTTGAGCTCCACAGCAAGTCTGGAAATACACTGCATTAGAGCTTAGATAAACTATGCATTTTCAAGCATGATGTGGGCAGTATTAACTGCATACAAAAACTGGAGATAAGCAAGGGAATCTCAAGAAAAAATCATTCAAAGAAAGTAATAAAATCAAACACCTAATTTTTTCATCTGTTGACTTTAGCAATACTAGGTAATGTGAAAGTTTCTTATTAAAAATTCAGCATTTGACCAGTTTTTAAAGACCACCTTTTCCACCCAGCTCTTTTTCCTTCCAACTAAGGTAAACTTGAACGTGGAGTTTAGTCACTCCTCCCATTTTCTCCCCCTACCAAAAAAAAAAAAAAATTGAATAAGGGAAAGCAACTCCTACGCCCACAGACCATTTACATGATAGGACAGACTCAGAAGGACTAATAGCAGTGAAATTTCCTTAGGAAAAGTCAATCTAAGCTAGATACAAATGCCGATAAGTCATGGTTTAAGTGCCAGTGCAAAGCCAATACCTAAAGAAGAGCTTGTACCAGGACATCATCTTGGTGCTGGGCTAGTCAGATATCCTAAAACAGACTGAAGAACACGTTGCTACAACATGAAGTGTTTGGCCCACATGAGGAGAGCTGAGTTTGCTGTCTTAAGCTGGGAAGTAGAGGAGGAATTGACTCTTACCTGTTTACCTTAACTGGACACAATGCATATCCCCCCACCCCAACAAAAATCAGGAATGCCAAATTAGCAATGGTAACTCATCCAAAAGGAATACACAGTCAATCTCCAATGAATAGAAAGAGTATATGCAAATATTGGTTGCAACCTTGAAGGACAAATTTTTGGTCTTTGGGAAACACAAATACAGACCCATTTCAGCTATTAATCTGCATATTTAGACAATGGGCATTAAAAAAAAGTTGCCACTGCACAGAAAGATATGCCTGCACAATATTCCAGAGAAAGCTACTCCTTAAAATTGCCAAAGACCTTCCTCTCCTTAAAAAGTGTTGTTAGATTGCTTTAAGCAGTGTCATTGGAGCTACTTCTTGGTTCTTCCAATTGATGTCAGGATAGGTGAGGAGCAAAAGGCAGTTTTAAGATTATGAATTGAACCACAGAATAGCCAAAAAACCTTTGGGATCCTTACAGGATGGAAAAATAGTGGATATGTGAAGAAGACAGACTAAGACAGTCAGTCCCTCTGACTTCAAAAGTTGAAGCCCAGAGTGCATTGACAAATACATATTTTTTCCTCTCTCCACAGATACCCCTTTCTAATGACCATGGTATATCACAGAGACTCTCCCCATCATTCTGCTTTATGGGAGACTGGAGACCAGCACAACTTGACTCCACTTCTCAGCTCCTGTGCACTTCACTGTGCAGCAGCAGAACACTAAGTTTAGTTTCACCCAAAATTAAATTCTAGCACAAAGAAAAATCCTCTGAGTGTTTCAGCCCCATTCTAAGTACTAGGTTTAAAAAACGCTATAGATTTCTCAGGCATAATATATGGAATGCTGTATTTTTACTACAAAATTCAGTCATACCAACAATTAGGTATTAAAAAACCTTAAGAAACAAAAGTTTTATCCTCACGTCATACATAAGAAAAAGTTATATGCTTACACAATAATAGAGATACCTAAAATTTAATTGGTAAATATGAATTTTCAAGGATTAATTTCCAACTTCTCTAGGTCAACTTACTCCCAACAGGGATTTCTTCTCAACACCACATTCAATGTTACAAAAATTGCTCTCTTGCTATATTTTTTCAGAGTACTACCACATAGTTTGTCTAGTAGTTTTCCAAAAAGTGAAAAAAAACCCAACAAAAACCACCAAAAACAAACCAAACTACAAAATACACCAACACCCCCTTTCTGCAAACACTAAAATAATGTAAGTCATTTTCTTAACGTTAACTGTTCTTGTAGTGTGGTCTTCCTGAATACATTTTATATACCTCAGGCACAATTTTTAGAAGAATTCAAAGTCATCCAGAAAGCACACTTTGAGCCTCATGATTTTGATTCCAAAACACAATCCCTACAGCACACTTCAATTTTGCAGGCAAATATAACAGGAAATCCTTCATGCTCCGGACTCAAAATCTCTCCTAGCTGAGAGCTGGACCTTGTGCTGCCTTTTCAGCCAATTCATAGTTTTGTTAATTTTTCTTAAGTCTTCTTTCCCACACACAGAGCACAGTCATAAGCTTCCTGCATCTGATTCACATCTTTAGTGGTTTAAACAGCAGTGCCTAACACCCTGTCCTGAATGGACCTCAGAAAACAGCAGGGTTGCTCTCAAAAGAAAATGTATTCTAAATTGTGCAAACAAGTACATCCGAAATATGATTTCCTTACTATATGAGAGTAGAAAGTGAACTGTCTGAAAGATATCTCCTACCCCAAATCAGTGCTTCTGCTAGTCCTAGGCTTTTATATTAGTAATTATTGAACAGGGATATTGAACTATATTCTGAAGAGTTTTGTAGCTGACATGTTTTACGACAATCAGAGCAATTGCATCAAAATAAAATCATACCTTTAAAATTTGAAAGGGTTTTTGTATATGGAGAAACTCTGGATGAAATACCAAAAAATCTATATACTGAACTACTATACTGAATAACAAAAAAATCTATATACTGAACTACTGAAGAAGTAGCTCATAAAACAAAATAAACTTCTCTCAGAATAGCTGGGGCTCACAGCACAGTGGAATTGAACTGGAGGTCTCCAATGATTATTTCTCCTAAAGAAAACTTAGTATATCTTGACTGGAGGCTTGAAACAGAAATTTATATTATTTTTCATTTTCTTTGAAATGTTTTAATAAAAATGGGATTAACTCACTATTTTACAAATAATGAAGAAAACAAATGATACTCATGGCAGGACTTGCATTTGTTTCAAATGCAGGTATTATCAAGATAATAACAAAAAATTTTCTAACAAATGTCAGAACATTTTCAAGATGCAAAACTTTATTTGGATCTGCACATTCTGCACAGTAGCAGTCTGTGGATTTATTTCAAGACTTTTTGCACAGACTAAACAATATTTGTATTGGCAGACTTCATTAGTCAAGTGACAATGGGCATTCCTTTGTACAATTGTATATTTCAAGATCCAAATGTTAACACTATTACATTAGACAGAAAAAAATGAAGTTTTTGTACAAAAGCAGATGTTTCCCAAAGATAAAACTTTGCTTAAATACAATTGTGTCATTTCCACGACATTTGAAGGTTAAGTGGAAACTGTTTTCAACATCTTTAGCAAGAATTGCTCCTCCACAACTTTCCTCTCCCTGTATCTGAATGTAATTCATATCATAACCTAATATAAATCGCAAATCATGCAGTTTCTGACAGAATTATGATGAATACACATTCAAATAAAAGAAAAAAGTGCTGCAGCAATATAGTCCCTGGAATTTAACACTCTGCGGTCAGAAGGTCACATATGTTAAGTTTCTTATTTATGTCCCTATTAAAGCTCTGATCTGTGGGAAGCAGGATAGAAGCAATATGAATCATTTTACAAATAAAGAATGTATTGTTGTTGTACTGTACATGTTTTGTTTCTGGGCACTTAATGATAACAGTGCATGAACTGCAGGCGACTATAAAAAGTTGATAAGAGATCTTCATCAGGAGACGTAAGTATTTGTTCCTACTACTTCTCTGGTAAGTGCTTCATTAAAAGTGTAACAAAATATATATATTTAGGAATGATTCATGCAAATTGATATTCTTCATAATTTTTCCTGGCTTCTATATACCTTTGGGCATCAAATTATGTATAGGCTGGCCAGATATTTTGACGGCATTTACGTTGAACAAGCAGCATATAAAGAAGTAAAAATAAGGGCTTTAGGTACATTGCATCCTTCAATTCAAAATAGTGGGTTATGCTGATCTGCAGGTTAACCCAAGCAATTTGAAATCAGTGTGGGAAGAATTTATTCACTAGATAATCCTTCTCCATAAAATTCAGCAAAAACCATGTCATGGTTTAGTATCTGTCCCAACTAATTTGACCTGTAATAATATTATTCTGCTGTACATTACATAGGTACATAAAAAATGACATAGTGACAGTTTTGCTTCAGCAAGGTATTAATCTCCCCTCCAAGAATTTTTCTTTGAGAAATAATAAAAGAACCCATGTTCTTAATGATCCAGAGATTATGCAATAAAAACAAACAATGGTAGAGAACAAGAGAAGATAGACAAATGATAAAGTGTTAAGCATTTAGAAAAACAAAACAAAACTATTAAAAGCTGAAACAAAACCAAAAAGGCTGGACTCTTTTTAATGAGAGGGAATTATTTGGGAATTTGGGGGTTAGTTGTTTTGGTGTTGAACAGTTTTGAGGCAAGTGTTCTATTTCTGGCCTAGGATACTCAAAAAGTCAGTATTACATGTACTCGGATCCATAAATACCTACACAGACTTGTCACAGCCAAAACTCTTTCTAGTGTTGTTTTCGTTTTTTTTTAAATATTGGCAATGGATGCTGAGGAAGTGGATTTTTTCCTCACAGTTTCGTACCCTAGTTGTGAATGTGCTTGGATGTTTGATAGGACAACATTACCCCGGTTATGGCGTCTTCTTTCTGGAATAAATATGTTCCCTTTGAGCATATTCCTTTTTAGTTGCAATAAAAAGAGTGAGTCTTACTGTTCATTTGTTTTCTTTAGGAGAAGCAGCTGGAAAGTCATAATTATGTTCACTTCCCACATTGGCAGACACAAGCCTCATATTTTCATGCATTTTAAATTATCTACAAGGATAGACTAAGCCACTTCCACCTTGAGGCTTACAAGTTTTCCAATATCTAAATCATATTGCTATTAAAGGGGGTATGTTTCATTTTTAATTATATTGAGAATAGCTAATAAATCAGTTTGTAATATGTTACATAAGTAAAAGTACAGTATCACTGGAAAGAGACAGCACTATAATACTGCTACCAGCTGCAATATTTTGATAAATTCAAATTTGAAACACAGCGAACAGTTGATGATTGCTTTCTGGACATCAGGAACCAGTTAGTGGTACCTCAGTCAACAAATAGTCTTTGAAGAAAATAAAAGAGAGTGGAAGAAGGAGATGTTGCAAGGAAAAAGAATGGTGTCAGAGACCCTGGAGGGTCAGAAATGCTGTAAAAGCTTCAATGCTCACAGTTTTCGTACACCATATACCTCCTTACACCTTCTGTTTGTCTTGCCCACATAAAACACTGTTTTGGAACAGGGCCCATCTCTTGACAGAGTACCTAATAAAAGTTTGTGGCCTGCCTATTCCTTTATCAAGAGCCAATGAGCAAACATCAGTATTGAAACAAAATGCTGTCACCCTTTTGACCTAAGCATCTATGCAAAATTCAGGTACTGAGTCCTTGTTTCTCTCAAGAGGAGGAAATGATGATGGAGTCCAGAATTTCTTCAGTGCAATCTGCAGTAAATTGCATGTTAAAGTCCAATTTTCTTGAACACAACAGGAATCGAGCAGCAGGAGATAGCTTCCTTGCTCACAGCTTTGCTTTTTAGCAAGTAGTTTACGTAAAACTCTTTGCTTTCAGTATAACTGCTTCTTTGGTTGCACCTGGAGATTTCTTGTTCCTTTCCTGTGCACTCCTGGAGCAAGTCTGCCCTTCTCCTCACATGTCCTGACACCCAGTTAAAGCCAAAATCCTTTCTCAAACTCTGTATTTAACTGTATTTAACTCTACCTTTGAGCCCACTAAGAAACTGCTCCAGCAGAATAATGAACAGCACTATACACTAACTGAATTTCTAGGGATTTTTTCAATATTTTCAACTGTGTCTAAACACAGATGAATTTAACTGTTCCCTTATTCAGCTTGACTAGGAGGGGATTCTTACATTTAGCAGCTGCCCCTAGGTTTCTTCCCATCCCTAACACAACCATCACCATACCACCCCATATTTCATTCTTTGCTGAACATTATAATATTGCCTTTATATTTTCTGCTCTACAAAGAGTACATGTAGAATACTCCTTTTATACTCATTATCATAAGTGGAACAATTTTTCAAAAATGACAGGGTTTTTTTCTTCTCATTTTTTTTCTGTCTGCCATTAGCATACACAGAGAAGCTCAAAGCATTTTCTGAGGAATGGCTTAGAACAGATCACCTCTTACATAGGATAGTTCCACCATCTGTCCACCAAATTATTTTTTTTTTTTTTGGGAAATATACTCTTTCCCTGTGTCCTACCAGATTTACACAGCTACTCAGGGAGTCTCTCCAGATCACCACCCTCCTGAGCTTTCACGCTGCACGCTGAGCACCACATCCCAACTGTGAGCTGCTCTCACTTGACAGACAGGCCTTATCCCTCTCAGGTACAGATTTTCTAAATTTAGAAACTCAAACAATGGCAAAGCAACAGCGTTTCGTGAGAATCCATGATCTTGCAAAGAGAAATTAATCTTGTTTAAAATCCTTCAACCTACACGTGGAAGGCCAGCCAAAAATACTATAAATCAATATTCTTCACTTTTATAGGGGCTTTCAGAAAAGTCAAAATGGAGCTACATTATTTGTGTTTTATGGGGAGAAGTATTTAATGTTTATAAATCCATTTGGATAAAAACACAGTGACTTTAATGCACTGATAGATGTCTCTTCTAATGTACATTAGAATGATGATCACCTACAACATATGAAACCTTTAACATTTCCATGTTGATCAGTCTTTGTTATTTAATAAAAGTTTTCAAAACCTCAATAAAACTGTTTTTCTTAAATGTGTTAACAACCCACAGATATCAGAAAAGTACTTTTCTCTTTGAGCTTTGGGAATGACGTATGTAAAATAGCATCTTCAGTCTTTTGGCTTCTAGTAGTTCTCAGGAGAATGGTTTTGTAGTCACTTAGATAACATAGCAGGTTTTGGCAGCAGCAGCTTTAAGAAATGTTACAAAAGGGAGTGTCCATGCTGATGACATGGTGCTAATATGAAAATTGCTTCTAACAACTATGTTAAGTCTCTGAGCTTTCTGTGCTCTCTGTTTTCCAGGGTAAAGGTCTCATAAACTGGCAAATCAGGAAGTTAGTAAACACTACAACTTTAGAGACACATCTAGGACCTAGAGAGAGGCTTGCAGAGTGCTAAAAGCAGCCAGCTCTAGAGCTTGACTGAGAAGCTGCAGCTCTGCAGGCTGGGGCTGTAAATAAATAACACCTGCCTTTGCAGCCCGTGCTCCAAGCAGGACACCCAGCACCAGCTCTGGCCCAGCAGACAGTCCTGCCTTCTGGGTGTTCATTAACTGCAATAAAAGAGGAAACTGAAATCTAAGTTTCACATAATGAATAGGAAATACAAGACACCTTTATTGTGACCTCAGTGGTGTTGATGTCTTTAAAAGATCAGCAAGCACACCTATGGGACTGCTATTTATAGTGCAGTGAAATAAGGATTTGAAGAAGGATGTTTGAATGCTGTATTTAAAATATGAGAAATATGAAAGATTTTCAGTATTACAAATTCCTTTCTACTTTGATACACTGCATATGTGACACTACTGTGGAATGCATGGTGTTACCAAATAGGAAATGAAAATTACTGACAAAACCCACAATGGTAGATATTAAGAGATACTAAACTTTATCTTATTGCTTGATTAATTTTTTTAAGACAAAAAGAGCATAAAGCCCACAGACTTTGAATTGAAAATATACACAGGAAGACAAAAATAGATATTTCCATCAGAACTGGAAACCAGAGAGCTTGGTCAGAACATGTATAATCTCTGCTGTCATAACAAAAAACTAATGGTGACAAGCAATCTATACCAGAAAAGAAACATGCTGAAATCCATGCTGTAAATATATGTCAAAAAGGATACAAACGAATTGCAATTTCAAAAAGAGGACAAAATCTCTGCAAAACAGTCCAAATTGTCTTTGTGCTAGGAGTGACCCTTTCTACATCTGCTAGCAGATCTGACAGCTCCAGTTGCCAGTATAATATATCTAGCATAAGGAAGGATTTTCAGAATCACAGTAATAATCTTTTCACAACTATCAACACCCACAGAATTCACTCTTTGACATCCACACAGACAAACATAAAGGAAATAGGATTTCCTTCTAAGTAAAATGGCAATATCTCTAGTTATGACTGATTCCATGCTACAACCATGCTAAGAGAATTTGTGAGAGCATTATAAAATACACAAAACTAAAGAAAAATGAAGTTTGTTCTGTAATTCGGCAAATCTTATCCACAATATAATTTCTGGGAAACACAAACATAACATTGTTTGCATGTCAATTCCTAAGAGCCCTGAACCCAAAAGTTTTGAGATGTCAAAATCAGGAAATGGTTTAATTCTCTGTACAATTACTAACTCTTGGTTTCTGCATACCTTTCATTATAGTAATTACTACTGTAATTACTACTTCTCTGAAATACTTTCTATTTCAAACTACGACATACTGGTATGATGACTTGGCTTTCTCTGAAAAATATACAGTACACTTTCCTACATGTATTTCCATACATCCACTGTCATAACAATTCTGTTGTTATCATGGCCTTAAAGCATATTTTGAGACTTCAAACAAAATCCTAAAACCTGTGTTATATTTACAGTATGTCTATCCCTCCCAACAAGTCTCAGACCTTGGTTACAATAGCTCATTACTTACACACAAACAAAATATTACCTCTCTCAAGCAAGCAGTCACTAGAATAATTCATCAGCATGGGAATGTATGTACTTATTTTCAAACAGGATAGCCACAAAATTAATAATATTTTACTACATCTTTTTCTTTAAGGTAGATAAAATTTCTTCAAAATGGCACTAGTCCATTTCTAAGATAAAATTCATTGTTAAGTTTTTATTATCTGTTTTTAAGACAGTAGTCATTAATTAAAAAGAAACTCAACCAACCAAAATAAAACAAAAAAACATCAAAAAACCCCAAAGTGCTGTTATTATCTAAAGTCTGAAATTTTTTCAGTCTTCACTGTAACTTGCACTGTAAATCCAGATGTACCTTCAGACACACATAAAGCCAGCTTATTTTCAGTAAGACTCCTTTTTAAGACCATGCCTTTGTCTTATGATTCCTAGTGTTCCCAGACTAGAACATACAATAGGAAGAAGCAGTTCCTTCACCACACAAAGGGCTCAGGAGCCTGATGGTTGCACAAGAAGAGAACCAGCAAACCATGTCTACTTTAGTGAAGACTTGCCTGAAAGAATCAGAACTAAGCTTAACTAAATAAAGTCTCGTCAGGAACTAATCAGTTCCATAGATAATTATCTATTATATATATATAATTATATATATATATATATATAATCCAATTATCTTATGACAATGGATTATATCCAGTATGAAGACTCTGGACAACAGACAGTATGAAACTATTAAGCAGACATTTTTAGGCACATTAGGAGTCTGAAGGGATATTCTGTGACCTTAGGAGAACTAAGAAGGTCCCAGAAAAGCTCAGCATTTTGCTAATGATTAAATATGAAATAGCCTTTCAAGAATATTTAATATCATAAAGCAAAAAACAAAAGAACACAAGTCTCTAAAAGAAGCATTTAAGTGATTATAATGTAGACCTTAAAACTGCTTAGCATGAGATTGGTCTATTTCAAATTAAATTAATATGCAGGCCCCTTCAAAATTAAGATTTCCAAAACCCCTAAGCTATTCAAGATCTACCATACCATGAACTCTCCAATTTCAGCAGATGATTTGCTGATCTATCACAATTTCTTAACAAATTTCCAAATCTTAACAATTTCCAGTAAAGAATAATTTCAAATCATGGATCTTGAATGCTGTTTTCAAGGACCTATATAATGGGGATGATCACCAAGCTGGTTTTGTACTAGTAAATCAGAATAGATGAAGATCTAATTGCTTGATATCTACCACCATTCCATTAAAACACACGTGAGTGGACATCAGGATGACACAGAAAAGACAGGAGAAGAAACAGCAGCTTAGAGACACAAAAAAAAATTTATCTATAAAGACCAGGAAAGACTTGACAACAATGCAGTTCTTCTATCCAGTATACACTGACCAAACAGTTACAAATAGAGAAACTGGTGAAGTTGGGGTATTTTTTTTTCTTTCAGGGAAGTCCTAAGTTCTCCCATGGGAACTCCAAGTTCTTTGATGACTTCTATAACAGGTTATGAGGCCATAAACCTTCAAACTGTAATGTGTACATGCAAAGGGTGCTGCTATTGAAAGAAGCACAACTGTGGGCAAAAATAAAAGCTGTAGGCATTCTTTTTCAACTAAATATAGAAAGCAAAATTTAATAAAATATAACTTTCATAACTTCCATGGAAACAAGGATGCAGTATTCACCTCAAAGAACCTGTAATAAACCTTTGTGGCACAATATCCAGCACAAATCCTTTACCATGTCATATGCATGTTTCTGCCTGTGTTTGCACAGCATGCTCTTGTGTTAGTCTTAAAAAACAATGCTTATGACAGAAATATACAGAGACTAAAAATTCTTTTAAAATATTAAAATCTCGTCTATTCAGAGTTTCTTTAAATGAAATAGAATTCTGAATTCTTCCCCTGTTTTGGGAGGGTTCACTGAAGATTTAGAGTTAAAAAACCAGCGTGAAAATTATCAAACTGAAAAAAAATTGCACTACATTTCCTTTCTCAATAATTACAAGTGGGTAGTGCAAGAGTAAATAACATTAGGATTTTCTACAAATTAAAATATTCTGAGAGAATAAGTCATCACGGATTCTTTCTGCAGAAAAAAAAAACTCTATGCAAGAACACAGATTAAGAAATGCACAGATACAGAACAGAAAGATTAAGATATGAAAGCAAATTCAAACCTAACAGAAGAAATATCAGTGGGATAAAACCATATGAAAATTAATTTTGTCACAGTAATTTACAATGGGAAAAGACAGCAGTGACGATTTTGATGTATTTCTCTGAAATAACAGAGCTCCCTGAAGCCACAGGAAGGACAAATGCAGGTACCTTTTTCTCCCCCAATGTATCTTTCTGTAAAGAAGCTGATCTCTGTCATGTCTACTTTCCAGAAACAGATATAAACACAAGACTTATGGACAAGATGTAGGCAGCATACACATATAGCAAGGTAACTGAACTCATTTTGCTTTTGGATCCCCCATGACTGCATTACCTGAACATATATGATAACAGGATATGAAGGGAACAGAAAGTCATTATAAAGCTAAAGGAACAGATTCACCTGATAAGACAGAGATGAACATAGATCATTGACCATCAGACAAAAAACATTCACACCAGCTTTCAGCTAACTTACAAGAAATACCTGAATTTTGGGAACTTTGTCTGCAAAATTATATGATATCCTGAAGAGATCTGTTAAGAATAAACCACATTAGAAAGCTAAAAGAGTGACCACTGAGAATCTGGGTAGCTTCAAAATAATCAGGTGCACCAAAACTGAGAAATTACTGTTAGGGCTAAAATGTAGATACAATTAAATCTAATCATCTTGACACATGCTACAGACATCAGACTAAAGAACTGAAAAGTAATTCAGACTTTAAAATCTGTACTCAGATATGAATGTTCAAATAATGTAAAGTACTTCCATTTAGAAACTAAGATAAAAGAGAACACACTTGCACAGAGAGTACTTTAGAGTGGCTTACAGATCACATTCACAGTGAGCTACTCTCATGAATGTGTTTACAGAGCACACAGTAGAAGAGACTTTATAGAAACAGAGACTTTATAGAAACTAAGATTTTGGATCTAAATTTAAAAATATGTTTATTGTTATTCAAAGCTAAGTTATTCATTACTCAGCCAACATATTAGTGCAGACAATATTCTCTCACTTCCTCTGGGTTTTCTCTAATCTTATCTGGATTTCTTTCTGTGTATTTCTGAGTAATCAAAGGTTATAAGCTTGATATCTCTTGAGTTAAAAACATCCCTTGTATCCTTGCTGTTTCTTTTTGTATATACTCTTTATTTTAGTGAGTCTCTAAATCAAGGATAAAAGAAAAAAATAAAATAAGATTATTTCAATCAGAATGAATCAGCAATTTGATTTTTTCCAATGTATTAAGCAAACATACCTCTTAAGACACCAATTGATCCAAGCTGGTGTTAATAAGGATAGGCCAAAATTCAGTGTTAGGCATTCTTTCAGTAGATGTGCAAATTCAGGACTGTGGTAATGAAGCAAAATTCAAAAACATTTGCATCATCTTTTAATAAGGAAAATTATTCAAAAAACTTAATTTAAATTATATACCAAAAGAAATCTAAATATACTCAAAAGACGTTCATAAATAGAACTGGTAAAGAATTTTCTGACTAAACTGAAAAGGAAAGCATGTCAAAATTTAAAGTGTATTCAGAAATATCACCAATTCAACAAACTTTCACCAGTGCACTGGTGGAGCACCCACCAGGGCTGGGACCCAGGCTCCTGCAGCCCTCTCCAGCCAAACCAATCTGAGAATCAGGGGACTGAAAGTCCTCAGAGCCCTACAGGAAAGTGCCAAAACCCTGACCAGAAGCTGAGCTGAAGCATCAGAGACTCCAGAAGGAACACTGGAGTCAGGAGCCCGGGCAGTAGGACACACCAGCCCCAAGACCAACGCAGCCCTTCCTGCACCTGCAGTGATGCAGAGTGAGGCCCCAGGAGCCTCAGCTGAATTCATTGCTGTCAGAGCTTTCCCATTTCATGTGCCAGTCCTGGAGACCTTGGCTTTCCAGCTGTGCTGGTGACCCAGGCTGCACAGACACATAAACTCACTGGGAAATTTCTTTACAACAGGAATGCCTTTTTTGGAGCTATGCTTAAAAACATAAGTCACGTCTTGACACCATGACTCCATAGCATGGTCTAAGTCTATTTGTATTTGATTTAAACTACCCAGCTCAGGAATTGCTAAGCAATATAGCTGTAGTGCCACTAGCTGACTGTGCAGTTAGCTACCATCCTCCTGGATGCAATTTATTCTGCTGCATATCCATGAAGTGGTTAACTGCTCTAACACTGATTTGACCAGATAACTGATCTGTTTCTTCTGGGCTGGATTTTTCTCTCTTGCTAATTAGCACAGTGTAGCTAAACCAAGAATACATCACACTTACCAATAAAGGCAAAACCTTGATGTATAAAGGTGAGGCTTTTTTTTTCTTCTTGACAGAATAAAAATACAGATGGAAAAAGCATGGAATTTTCAGACATGGGAAATGAGTGGTAGCTGCACTGTTTAATGCAGAGAAAATATATATGATGTGTCAACACATGGCAAAGTGTGAAGAATGTACGACTGCACGTATAAAAAATATATGTATTCACAGTACTAAGCAATTTGCAGCTCAAGAGTGGCTATTGTAGTATCTGTTAAATCCATAAGAAAATCCACAGTTGCTGTAAGGTTTGGTTAAATTTTAACTTCAAATTAGTCTGCAAAGACACTCCTTCCAACCCTACCAACTTATTTATTGTAAAGAAGGAATCACAACCTTATGGTTATGCTATGTGGGACCACTGCTAATGCCCTAAGTACTTCTGGTTTCCTAGTAGGCCGATTTACAGCTCTTGCTTAGGATGTGAAATTAGTCTTTATCAGTGAGACAAGTAACAGGCATGGAGAAATTCCCTAAAAGTTCCATTAATTAGTCTATGGAAAAAGAATGTCATTGTATAATAGCAAACAGAATTTCCTACTTAGCCTATGCTACTTCTGTACATGTTCTAAAAATCATACATTTAAATCAGTATAACAGTATAAAATTTGATATCTTGCTCTGATAGGAAAGTTGGGAGCACTATAGTAGCTGGGATTTAAGATTATTTTATTATTTTAGGTAGGTAAGGTTTGGGGGTTTGTTCTGTTTCATTGAGTTGTTTTGTTTGTTCTTCCACTTTATTATTTCCTAGGACCTTAAAAGTGTGACTGCTTGACAGAGACACTTGGTTCTGGGCACTTGCTTTCTCTCATTATCTCTGAAGAGAAAAAAAAAATACCTCTTTTGTTCCCATTATCGGTTCACTACCTTATCCAAATATTCATTTCTCTTTTAAGAAGAGAAAGACAACTGAAATCATGCAGAAACTATGCCTTACATATTAAGAAAAACATTATCATTCAGGCAAAGTGCTAAGTACTCAGATAATAAAATGGAATAATTTTATTTCTAGGGTTTTCCATTTCATGTTTTTTTCATTTTGAGCTCAACTTAAGCAATTTAAGACAGACTTTTGTGACATAAAAGAAACATTTTCTGCACAAAACTTTGGGATTATATTACAAATAATTTATCTGTATTCAATTGTGATGTTTTTATACAATATCATTAGCAAAAAATAAAATAAATTGTGACATTTCAGATGGTATGAACCAACAGAGCTCTTCTGAATCTTATGGAGTTCTGCCAGTTTCCACATTGGCTGACAGTTTGGACTTGAAACTTATACCATAAAATCAGAAAGAAATAAATTTCAAATTCTCTCTCCCTAAATAATGAAAGAAAAAAAGAAAAAGAAAAAGCCTTCTATCCAAACAATTTTAAAAGAATGTAATAAATTATATGTATTTGCCTGTTACTGCATCTGAGATACATTACTGGCAAGGTATCAATGTCAGAGGCAAAAAACGTGTATTGCAATAAATGCAACAGGGTTTTTTGGCTTGAGAAATAGTTTTTTAAACTTAATTATTTGATTAAGTTTTCCTTTCTTCTTGTTCATAATGAAGTGAAAATTCTACATTCCCATGAAACACACACCATTTTTTTCTTTCCTTATCCCTGTCCATATGGTATGACAAGCTTGGATCCAAAACATTTTCTCATGAGTGAGGGTAAATGCCTGATCATTACTTTGAGCATATGGTAGCATTTTTTATTGTTCTTCTATTTATAAATACTTTTTAAGCATTTATTAAATGATATAGAACAAATATCCAGCCTTGTTCATATATAGAGCAGTCAAGCATTCTGTGCTCTGCTTTGCCAAATTGCACAGGTTTAACAATCATTAGAGTACCCACAGCAACTGCATTTGTGAATTTTTTGAAGTAAAGTGTATTCTACAATCTTAATTCCTTATTAAATTTTAAAACAGGAAATACAATAATTTTGATTTCCAGTTCTAAAATATTTCAAATATTTCAATATTTCAAGTAAACACTGTATCTGTCTTCAATGCATGATATGCACAACAATCCTTTACCAGCTCTGCTCTGTGTCACTTATCCTCTCCTGAGCTCATCACCTTTCACAGGAAAGAACCTGGCCCAAGAATACTGAACCTTGTGTGGTAAAGATCCAAGTGACCAGAGGGTACCAAAACAACAAGCTGCATCCTACATTACAATCAAGAAATAACAAAGAAGAAAACCCTACACATAAACCAGCAAGTACAAGTTGTTTTTCATTTAAAAAGTGTATCAGGACTCTTCTTCAAGGGTTCTCTAGTGAAACTGATACACAAATAACTTTGAGGCTTTGTGTAAAGGCTCTGAGATGATTTAGTATAAACTCTCAAATCAAGTGACATTTGTTAAATGCAAGCAACAGAAGCATCATGTGATAATCTGGAAGGATGATAACCAGAGTTACTGCACATCATTAATAATTTGGCACCTGCTTTAGCAGGAAAAGACCCCTTGGTTTCTGTACAGTCAATATAAAGATGCTGGTGGGCCCCTTGGAGACTCTTTTTCTCTCAGCTGGCAGTAAAAGGAACCTGGGGCACAGGTTAGCCAGCTGCATTAGGTGGATCACATTGGTTGTGTGAATATTCCCTTTACATATTAAAATTTATAGATTTTAATGTAAAGAGCAGCTGCCTATTTTTTTTTAGTAATCAGGCAGAAGGCGAGAAAAATGGTTAATGGCAATGGCTTGGGAAAAGTGATTTTGATGCTGCAGGCAAAATTGTCAGCTCATCTAAACCAACATAGCACTTACTCTTTCAGAGAGCTCTGCAGACTTGTGAAAGCCCAGAATCTGCCTGTACACACAGCCAGGGAAAACTATGATTAACAGCTAATCTGGGAAGATAGTTATCTGGAAGAAGTGCCTGTAGAGAGAGTAGATCCACTTTAGGTAAATTCTAAATTGTTCATCTTTGAGATAAATGAGTTCAACATTTCTAGCACTGAGGACCAGGCAGTGGTTTTGGGGCTGTCTTTCCACACCACTTTTCTAGATACATTCAAAGTGCAAGTTCATTCACAAGAATGGCTTTTGCCTGATGGCTTTCATGGGCTGCCATTCTCAATCTATGCCTAAGCAAACAACGCTGCGAAAGAAAAACTTTTATAGGCTCAATCACACCCAAAAAAAAGCATCAGAGCCTGTAAATAAACAAAATGGAGATACATCCATGCCTTTGTTTTTGCAGACCTGGGGTAAGTACCATGCGTCAAAATGCAAAGATACAAATTGTACAGTATGACCCAAGCAAACTTCATCAGAGAAGGAAAAAATCTGTATAAGTAAAATCTATTAGTCAGGTATAACAAGGGAACACAATGCACTTACTCCCCTCTCCCAAATCCTCATCTGCTCCCCACAACAATGCAATGGCATCAAATCAAACTATGTCACCTAGAAGGTAATTTCCCGCTCCTAATTTCTGCCTTTTTTCTTAAGTTAAATTCATGCCTTTGGGATGTATATTTCCATACCAAAGGAACAACAATTTCAGGAGGCATATTACAGATAAGTAACAAAGATGTTATTAAACATCTCCAATCAGAATAGAAAGAAAATTAGCTAGATCTTTGAAATAATGTTTCTAAACAAATAAAACAAAACCAGTTAATTTTTCCAAAGGCTCACAGCAATTTCAGGGTAGCTGCCATCAAGAAGAGTCAGACAGGCTGTCAGAAAATAAATGTATCTTCTGGCTGTGAAGATTGCTGGTCCCTGAGGAAGCCATGACTCCCAAATTCTTTATATTTGAGAAGGAAATCCTTTTTTATTATCTTGCATTAAAACAGCAATGTGTCATCACAACATGACTGTACAAGTCCTTAGTGTAGTAATTCATTTTACTAAATCTCAGAAGGAAAAAACCTCCAGTAGCAAGACAAGTTTTACAGGGTGAATTTCTCGAGAGCTTAGTTCACTGGTTTGATATCTGCAAGCCAGAGCTATTTAGGTTTACACTCAGTGTCTGACATGTTGAAGATTTTATTGCATTCAGAAACTGGCAGAGTACATACTGAGAGAAATGTGCAAGAGGCAAGTGGAGAGTGTGTTGGCAGATTCTGAGTTCTTTTGAGGCTATAAGAACAGCATTTAGACATCTCAGTCAACTATGCAGAATTCTTAACTTTCAATTCAGGCAAGTATTAGGAATGACCAAAAATAAAAGGCTCAAGAAAGTAACTTTTTTTTTTCTTTTTAAGTATGGGGTTTTTTCTCATCCTGTTTTGCTTTAAATCTCCATTTCTTGCCTCTGCAGTTCTATACATAAATGCTAAATATACAAATAATCTTACTATTAAGTAATTATGTTAACCACATTAGAGCTGACACAGGAAAGGAAGGGAAATTGTAAATAATTTTCTTAAATTATAAACAATTGCTATTATTGCTGAAATAATACCTGAACATTTTGATTTTTGCAAAGAGTTCTGCAGTATTTTGACAAGGACAAGTTCCCTCTTAAGGTTTGTGAGAATTTTTTTCTTGTAAGCAGGTCAAAATATACCACACAAATATTGCCCCTCTTTGGTACAGAACTCTGGCAACACATAGTTCACATCTTGGATAGATCCTGGAAATGCAGAGGAGCATGAAAATGAAAAGTAATGGGGGGAAGGCGGGGGGCGGGGGGGGAAGGAAGCATTCCAAACTTTTCAAGCTTCAAGAAATGTTAAGTTTGGGTCCAGTTCAAGTTTTTGGTGAAAATTTAACTCAGTTTTTATTTTCTTCAAAATGCCTGAGCACCCTCAGGGAGTATTCTCTTCCTAGAGAGCTCTTGGAAAACCATATTTTTTCACTGACAAAAGGATCAGCAAATGAACCCTGATGGCAAAAGTTGGAAGTTAAACCAGTTACTGTGGCAAATCCCATTCCAATGTTTGTTCCTCAAAAAGGCTTTTTTTCTTTACAAGGATTTTAAGAGATTATGCAGAACTTGTATATTTAGTGATCCCTCAAATTTCCAAATGAAAGTGACACTATTCTATTATACTGCATGCAATGAAGCAAAAATTACTTCTCTATGCTTTAGTTTCAAAGACCCTTACACACTGAAGTTGTTCCTTTAAAACATATTTTCTAAAGACATTTACAGCTAGAAATGTGCTGCTGATCCAAAACATCAAGAAAAGGAACAGAGGAAGAGGGAGGATCTCTGAATAATTTAAAGCAGCCTCCTCATTCAAAAGTCATTCTCTTTTTAATCTCTCACACTTTGTAGCCAGAGACTTTATGCTGGGTTCTGGCAGAAAGTCAGGAAACAATATATCTGCAGCTTTAGAACAGGATGAAAAGAAACAACAAAAGGACAGGAGACCTACTACATGTTGTACTTCTACACAAAGTTTGTTTTCCAGATATTTGTCTGCATCCACAGCTAGAATCCACTGCTTGAGGGCAGAATATCTCTCCACCACATGTCCTTTACCTACACAGGGCATGAGTATGCATGCACATGCATGTGCATGAGGGGAGACAGTCTATTGTGCTAGAACAGATGTCTTTGATTAGCCATTGATATTTCTGTTATTTTTTATAATGAGTTCTACTGGAACGAAAAATTGAATGAAAATAAATTATCTACATCATTAACAAAGACAACAATTAATGAACAACTGAGCGGGGCCAAAATTTCCCTATCCAGAATTTATGAAAACAGGCTTTTCTCTAACAAATTTTAATACTTCCTCTTTTTTCCATAATCACTTTTCAAAAGCCCAGAATGGCCCATTTAACAGGATCTCTTAATGAATCCAATAAGGGAGGCCATTTGTCTTGAAAGAATACTTCACAAAGACCCTTGGAGGAATCAGATAATATGGAGAAGAAAAACTTCCCAGACATTGTCAATTTGGAAGATGAATACAGAAAACTCATCCAGTATTCACACTGCATTAAATTATTGACTGTTTCAATCCTTAAATTCAAAAGTATTCTCAAATCTTGGCATACTATTTACCATTTACAAAGGACTTTTTTGTGCTCCCCTGCTTCCCCCTCAATTTTCCTCTTCTTCCATGATATTTTTAAAAGAAATTCATGTGAACAAATGCAATATCACAACCACAAATTATTTTCTCTTACTTTGAATTAGCACTTAGAACATAGCAACATCTCATCAACATTGAGCTTCTGAGAGACCACCAACATTCATGAACCACAGTGCAACAGTCACTAACACCTTCAGTAATTGTTATGGAATTCTGTTTCAGTACAGAAGTGATCAGATAATTATTTCCCAAGGAATCTGCAACTTTATTCTCAAAACTGATACAAAAATGTTCTAAGAATACAGACCACTTGTGTGGCCTCAATCTTCCATTAGAGCTTTCAAATAACTTTGGTAAATAGCTAACTGTGAAGTTCTCAGCACACAAGTCACTTCTGACTGCCATTGCTCATGACAACAAAAGGCTCCTCCACAGACAGCCATAATCAATGTGAATGAAAAACAGAGGACTGGATTTCAAATCTGTCCAGGTGTCATTTACGTTGTACAGTTATGCCACAGGAAAGAAACCAAGAAATTCAAATATGAAGGAGATAGATAACTGTAGAAAAAACAAAGTATGGCAGCTACAAGCGTTTCACGGGTATGTCTGTGGCTGCTAAGCACATACCTGAGCCTAAGCACTGCAGTGTAAGGAGATACCAAAGGAGAAAAACAAGCTTGCAATCTGACAAGCCCTCCTTTAAAAATCAAGTAACTCTGATTGTATCCTTTCTCAACACTATACTGTTCTCCTAGCCACCCGTTTTCTCAGGCACACATATACGTTTTTAACCCGAAAATTTATGTCAAACAAATCTCTACAAACCAATGTAGAAAAGTGCATTAGAGTCAGACAACATATTCTCCTAAAGTCATGGCAGTCTCTAATCCATGTGACTAGCTTGGATCACTCTCCAAGCACACTCCAGTGGAACTTCCACTACCCAACATGGCAAGCCAGTAAGCCAGATGTAACAATTGGGAGAGTCATTTTACTGCTCATAGTGCATGCTATTTTTCACTGCATGGCCATTGAAAAAGTAAAGTCAACTAGGGATATGTAGTCTCAAAAAAATTATAGTTGAGTTGAAAATACAGTGTTATGTAATCGCTTTCACATACTCATACACTTTAAGGTGGAGAGACTGACTGTGTATGGTAAATCTACAAAGACGAAAAGAATAAATATAAAGGCTTGTGTGAGAAACAATCTTCAGTGACGACTGAATTGCTGTATCAAATTCAAAAAATTGTACTGTTTTAAGGTGGCTCACTCAATAAAGTATTATAAGCATTATAATGAAAAGAATAAAGGTTACGAATTTTCACTCAAGATATAATGGAAAACATTGTGTAGAACATGAAAAATGCTTCCATGAAGCTTTTAATCCCAACATTTAAATCTAATATAAAGCTGAAATTTATAATCACATTCTCAGTAATTAGTAGCACAGTTTGGGAAAGGAAACTGATAGCAATTGCAACAATGTAGGCATCAAATATCCAAAGTATCGTGCTGATGCCATCTTGCCTACTATTTTATACTAACTTAATGATATGGAATAACAACAAAAACTTCTTGAAATAGTTTAAATAGCAAACTAGCAAACCTTTGACATTGAATTAGTACAACTAAAACAAGCACATCAACTGCTGTGTGTAGTGTAAGCAGTTACACCTACCCCATTTCCATAATTGGGGAATAGTTTTATTCCCCAATGGGGAATAGTTTTTCTTTCATGTTAAACTTGCTAAGAGCTTAACATATTAAAGTTTTAACAATGCAGGAAACTCAGGGACAGCAGAATGTGGGCTGCTTACCTTGAATTACTATCAAGCATGACATAATTCTACAAAAAAAACCACTAACAGGGGGATGTCATATGGTAGCCAGTAATGATCAAAGAGGGATAGATAAAACTCTAAATTTCAGTTGAAATTTTCAAATAAGAAGTTACCTGCAAAGCTGCATGCAACAGGGAGATACCCTGATCCAAAGGGTAATTTTGCCGTGGTGAGGTTCGTTCATTGTTCATCTCTTTCGCACAAAATTCCTCTGTGCTGAGAGTAGTTGAGGAATGTATTTTTGTTATTCTCTGAAAAGCAATAAGAAACGAAATACAACCACAAGTTGAAACAACTTGAGTTTGCACGGGATTTGTGGGCACTTGAAATCTGAAACTGAACAAAAGACTAGAGAGAGTTCCAAGGGGTTTTGCATTGTACATATTCTTCCCAAAGTAGTTCCAAACACTACAGTGGTGCAGTCAGGCCCACAGTTAGGAAATAAAACTAATGAAGTTGTTAAAGGCTTACACAAAGAGTTAGCCCAGTAAGACATACTCTACTACAAAAGTTCTTAGGATCTACAATCAATAATACAATAAAAAATAATAGCTCCTTCACCTATAGCCATGCTACTTAATCAGACAACTCTATGTCCCATTCATCTTAAAGCACATAATTGGCTTTTCAGACCCCATTTGTTTTGTCAAAATCTAGCTAAAGATTTTATAAATAGAGCATTAAATTGTTAACTGTAAATACATCCACCGAATTTCAAAATATCTGTATAGCAAAAATTCAGAAACATTAGTTAATAATTTTCTATTTCTGTTTAAATGATCATGGTCTTATGTGTAAAATGTAAAATCAAGCTACACTCCTGTAACAGTAGAAAGCTTGTCTTTTAATCAATTCATACCCATCTCACATTGTGGATTCTTCTCATCACAAAAAATTTAGTCATATAACAATACTAGTCACAAATTTAAGAGCTTACAATTGACAAATTTTTAAAAGTAAAACTCCAATACTATTGGAAGTATGCAGGGTGAAAAGGAACTTCATTTGTTTTTATTTTATGCTCAAAATTCAAAAGTACTAAACAAGTCAAAGTGTATAATCACAAGAAAATAATTTAATAATTTTATGCATTGTTTGCAAAGATTCCTTTTATTAAATGTCTAAGGGACTTTTCCAACCACTGGTAGAATTCCTGAAAATACTCAAGGAACTTCCACTGGAAATACTACTAGACTTTTCACTGTTGATTTGCTGAAATTACAAAATGAAGTATTTTCTCTGTAATACTCTTTCTCCCCACATACCACTTCTGTGCATAGATGATACATGGTCAGTGTTTATTATTAATATTGTTATAAACATTCTATTTCTAAGGTGTATTAACACACCTTTTGGAAATCTATGACTTTCAGAAATACAAAATGAACTACAACAGATAGAAGTGACATGCAAATAAAAAGTCATCCTATCTTGAGAAACAGATCCATACACAACGGACCAAATAACACAGATGCAAAGGAAATCTTTCGTTTTGTGCCCTCTTCTGGAAACACTACGCATCTACCCTTGTCAGACAGAAAAACAAGGTCAGAATGTCCTGTGAAACCCCTCTTCATGCTCTCTAGGGAGATAACCCTCTTCCTGTCCAATACAGGTTACTATTTCTAAACATTCTCACACTACATTATAGGACAACAGGTGAAATTTAACTAAATTTAATTTTCATGTGTCTTTGGGACTGGGATCCATCAGCAAGATGTCAGCTCTGTCCCTCAGTTAATGCATCAGCTGGCCACTTTTAGGAAGGCTCTACAGATTACTCAGAGAGGAAATAAGAATAGTGAATTAATTCCACTTTGCAGTGGTGAAAATAACTGTGTGTGAGCACGACAAAGGAGTACGTGATCCAAGATCTGAAAGTCACAGAGTAAACATTCAGGAGGAGTATCTGTTTTTTATTACACCACTTTGAATTGTATTACTATAAAAGCCATTTTGATTTTGTCCAGCAACTTTTATATTGAGCAGAATAATTTTTTTTTTGTTCAACATTTTCCCAAGAAAGCATCTGATCATGATTTGAACACATGAAGCACACAGAGATACCATTCCACTTAGAAAGTGGTTTCATGGTATGTAAGTGCCATTTAACATTTGTCTCATTTCAGCTGCCAGTCCAGCATTCCAACTGCACCTTTACAACGTTCTACTTTTTTCTGCACAGTGAGTGCCTTCTAAATTTCTTTTTTAAAAAGATTATACACATTAGGCTTTCTACAGCTCTCATCATAGACATTTCCTTCACTATTGGTAAAATCTTGGTAGTTCTGTATCTTTTACCTTTATGCATCTTTTAAGTAAATGATTTCAAAACAATAGAGAGTATTCTTCTAATGCCGTTTTACAGAGATTAAAAAACTCCTGTATTTCCAGCTTGTATTTTTATGGATGACTCAAACCTCCTTATCACAACTCTGATCTAGGGGCTCACAATCAGGTGCTCACCTACAGTAACAAGCTCCTCCACCAGAAGCCCCAGTTTTCAGACCACCATTCTCCATTCTCCCACCTTGTTCCTAACTAGAAACAGCATCCATTGGGAGTAATGCACATTTGTTTTAGAGTATTGCAATAGCAAATTACACAAAAGATTCCAGGACCAAGAGGTCCTCATCCTGCTTCTTTCCCAATTTGTCAGTTTTTTTGCCATCATATATTTCATCAGCACTTGTAGCACTAAGATGAAAACACAGCTTGTGACGTGTTCCACTGTGAACTTATTCCAGCATTTTGACTGCCCAACTTAAATATAGGAAAACCTGTCTATAAGCATAGTTAGATGGTCTTACTAGTTAAATCAAAGCAAAGCCATGTGAAATTAGTCATCAAGCCTGGAAATAAAGTAGAGGTAGCAGTGAAATCTCATTTTTTATATTTAATTACCAGGTGAGGAATACAAACACCTATTGGTTTTGTGGTTCTTGGGCATAATCACATTAATAGAATTCTTTCATTTGGGAGTCCACTAGGTCTTTCCTTCAGTACCTGGTATACATTGCTCATTTTGACAGTACATTTGTTTCACATTTGCTTTTGAGCACATAATAATCACTTCCTCCTCTGTGTCCTACTTTTGTAAATAAAGCAGAAAAAGCAGTTTTGCTTGACTGAAAGAGAAATTTTTCTCAGTATATTTTTTAGGCACATATATAAGAAAATAGCAACACTTCTGTCCATGCCCTGAGTTTCTGTTGTATGCAGATTATTTGTTTATTTAAACTAAATATCTGAAATATGATATATAATTAAATAACCTGTAACAATAACTTAACTTAGAAATTCCTTTCTGAAGAAGTTAGGGTAAAATTAAAAGAAAAAAGGGGGGATGTCAAAGCCAGAGTAATTTTAAAATTCTAGTCTCATTTAAATAAAGAGCAAATATATATATAGAGAAATTTACACCATTTATATTTATGCAAAATATGTTTGCTAACATAAAAATTAGTACAAAATATGTTGTTCAATGGCTACAAATACTGCACAGTAACACTGCAATTTTACCAGATGTTTAAGTCAGTCAATGTATTGTCAATGGTTCCCAATAGGTCAATCTGCCACACCTACCTTTTCCTGCCCCTTGCCTTATGTAAGCTCCACTGCATATGGCTATGACATCAGTACAGTCATCTGAAAATTATTTTGTCTTCTTTTTGGCACAATAATTTCTCGGACAGATAAGTGGGTAGTGATGTGGCCCACTCAGCAGTAACATGACCAATACAGCAAATGCAGGGGAGCAGCAGGAGCATCTAGCTTAGAAAATGAGGGATTACCCCTTGGCAGCGTGGTCTCTGGTCAATAGATAAGTTAAAGCTTACTGGGACACTGCATTTGTGGAGAAGGAAAAAAAGTATCTTCCTTTTAAAGACAACAGCAGCAAAAGTATCTCCTGAATAACAAAAATGCAGGTGATTTCAAGAAGAAAGATTAATTTCATTTAGACCCTCTTGTGGACTCCAAACGATTGAGGCTATAAAAACAAATATGTTTCACCATAAAGAATTTATTCTAAGCAATGCACTGTATAAGTAAGATATGAAGAAAGAGGTACTCTCTTTAAAAACTAAACAACATAATCCACCTTTGCCTAACAGTGTCCCTGTCCCCATGGCCACCACTCTGCAGTGTCATCCCACATGATAGCCACCTACAATGCCTACAAGCCAAAGCCAATACTGACTTCTAGCTGCAAGGCATTATCAAAACCATATGTTTTACCTTCATGTAAAACATCTCCTTCAGCTGCCTGTGTTTCCTCTAAACCCCGTGAGAAAGCACAAGCATCAAAACATTCTATCTCCGAGTCTCACAAGAAAGGCAAAAAAACCTCTACACTTGCCCTAAAAAATCTCAGGACATACGGATAGAATCTTTACTGTTGGAACTAAAATGTAGACTCCCTCACTGATCTGTATCTCAAATTAATAACTAGTGTTCAGTCTCCTCCATCAAAATAGCCCATGGCTGCTTTTGCATCAACATTGTCTAAGAAACAAAACAAAACAAAGGCCAGGATGAAAACTTAATACATATCACAGTCTAATTAACTCATTTCTTCAAACAAAAAAGTGAGAAAAAAACCCAGCACAATACATAAGCAAATATTCAAAGAACACATCTCCCCTGAAGAAAATACCAGTCACAACACATTCATCAGTCCAAAGGTGATGTGTGCCCTTTCTGCAGTAAAACTATCCCTCACTGATCTAAAACATCTGGCTGTCACAAAAGGTACTGAAATTTAAACATAAAATTATAAAATATGCAAATATAAACTGCATAAAAATCAAACTTTGAAATCAATCTTCCCCTCTTCTTGCCTCTGAAGAGTAACTTGCCAAATAGCATCAGAAATTAATAAACAGAGTAGAGGATCAAAGCAGAGAATTACTATGTGTGTGTTGGGCAACTATAGGATCACAGCAGGTCTGAGAGGAAGCCTACAAACGCCTAAGTTAAATACAGATATTCCAACATGGTGCATTCTGAACCCCAGCTGCTCTAGCTTCCTTGAGAAAAACTTCATTTACTTTCACTTTTAATGCCTGTGTTGGAAGTGAAAATTATCTCAGCAAATGGTGAATAAACTGGTGCAAAGAAAGGCAAGCCTATGCATTTCAGATCTTGCTGTAAAATGTCTAGCTCAGAAATCCGGCATGAAACTCTCTCTGATGCAACCAAAACATGTTAAGCCTAATCTTGTCACATTGTCAGCATGCATAAACCATACCTTGCTCAAGTTTACTTACAATGGCTAATTTTATTAATTGTTTTGTTAGCAGCCTACACAATACCCTTGTTGCAGAATATGAGTCTATGCCTGTATAGAGAAAGAAACACAAGGATCACAACACAGGATGTGTCACAGCTAAAACAAACTGAGCTACAGTGGTAGAGAAGGATAAAATACCTACTCTAAATTTAACAGGCCAAGTTATTAACTACTAGTTAATAATACATAATAGTGGGTTGGCATTACAAGAAATCAGCATAGTTAATGAGTGACATAGCATAGCTGACTAATTGTCACTTATGTACAACACCTCAGTCATGCTGGATCATTTTTTGACACAAAGAATTCAGTAAAAAATTATTTTCTTCATTACAAAGTTTTCATATCTTAGGAAATTTTCTTATAACCAAAGGGTGACCTACTTTCAAGAGACATTTGCCTCTTAGTGTTTCGGTTATGTTTTCACCAAATTTAGTTAGGTGAAATCAAATAACTCAGACATTTTAAAGGACTACAGGAATGGACTGCTAAAGAAAGGTGCAGAGGAAAATATAGTTAATTTCTGGAATTCATTGAATGTGAAAGATGTCATTTATGAATATCAGACAGCATGAAATAGTACCCAAGATACAATACTGCAATATAAATGACAAATAAGTTCATGATATATTCAAGCTAGATATTGATCATACAGTTCTTCTTTGGCTGTGTAGATAAGACTGCAAATAACATAATATTAGATATTAGAATGCTTTCATGTCACTGGCCTTGGTGATATAAAAGAGGACAACAGAGAAGAATGAGTGCAGTGTGGTATCTTACAACTGAGTCATCAATTTCAAAATTACTCAAATTATCACTGCACTAAAATAAAAAAAGAGAAAGCTAAGATATTACAAAATTGTTAGAAAAGGTTTGTACAGAGCACACAGTTAATGAAATGTGGCATTTCCAGCATGCAGCTGAGGTCTTTAACAACATTAGCTGATATTTGCAAGTTTGTATGGTTTGTAATAAGATCTGGTATTAAATTTGCCCAAACTGACACTGCAAAAACAAGTAATTTTTCTTAGCATAACATCTTCAGATGTGTACTGTCCAAAAGAGCATTGTTATTTCTCAGTTACAATGAAAGATCATCAGATGATGTACATTCTAGCAGGTTTGCATTCCAGAGGCGATATAGTTCAGTTCAAATGCATACTCTTTCACCAGTTACCTACTTATTACACTAAAATATTTGTTACACTGAAAGTTACTATTTATGTGCAATTACTGTGCAAACATGTAAACTCAGGAATAACCTTCCTGTAATACATGTGAATTCAAAAATATCACAAATATTAGCAACTTAATATTGTCAAGGAAAAAGAAGATATTTCTTCAGCTCCTGTTTTGCCCCTAAGATGCAACTTTTTCATGATGTTAAGAATCTTTGTTTGTTTCAGAAGTTCTTTGATTGTTTCAGAACTTAGCACAAAACATAGAATACAGATTATGTTATTATTACAGTATACTGTTGGATGAAAATCCATATTCAAAGTTCAGTTATAGATGTGAGATATCCTTATCCTAGACATAAACACTTGAATCCCTTTCATCGTTTCTGGGAATTACAATTCTTGGGGAAAAGCTCAACTCTACAACAGTGTGATGTAATATAGCAAAAATAGTAAGAGGAGACATTTATTGAGACACTGATTAGCAAAATGTTGCATGGATTTTTCATACACATCTTAGCAGAATAACACAGTTATTAAGGTCAAAATCACCAACAGATTGTGGTGTGACCAGCACAAAATGGGCATTAGGGGCCACCCTGTACATAGAGTTTCCCAGAAGCTGTAACCTATAAATCCTTATTCAAAGCCAGAATATGTAGGTTACAACATACAATTAGATCAATGTGCCTACAACACTCTTGCATTAAAGTTATTCCCAAATGGCCCAAGATTCCTTGGGTAGTTTCAGGCTAAAAGCAGGATGCAAGTGAAAGGAACTATCATCAGTTTAAGGGAAATTCAATTGCTGACACAACTTAAATAACCATTCTCATCCTGAGGTACGTATAAATACGTGAACTGAAACAAAAGTTGCACCAAATTACAACATTTTATTGAAATTTTTATCATCTGGAATCCATATGGGTCACAATGTCTTAATAAACAATAACACATTCTGTTTTGGTTTACTGAAAATTAACAGGGCATTTGGGAAAATATTATTATTGTAAAAGCCTGTTTCACATTTGTTTGGCAATACTAGAGCTATCTAAGTGGAAAACAAGAGAACCTCTTTCTTTTTTTCCTTCTGTTGTTGATATTAGGAGAAAACAATGCAGCTGGTAACATTAATATATCCTATATCCTCAACAAAGATGAAAGAGGTCAAACCAAGTTGTAATGGGCTTATGCACATGAAACAGCCACACTGGATTGATTAGCTTAGTATCCAGACACAGCAAACCCATTTTTTTAAACAATATTCCATGCTACAGTCCAATAGGTCTGCAGAGTCTCAGGGCTTTGCATAAGGCAGTTTCCTCAATACAGTCAGCCCTAAAGCAGAATGCAGTGAAGGGATGTTTCTGGTTTTTGCCTGCCAGACTTGGAAGGGAACAGGGAGAGGGGAAAGCAGACTGGATCGTACAGCATCTACCACAGCATCACTCTGTTGTGAGCATACTGGCAGCAATCTTATTATATAGCCCTGTTTTCAGAGATATACAATTAGAACTGCATTATAATAATATCTTCTTGGCAAAAAATGTAGCAAACAAGCCCTTTCCAAAAGGGATTTATATTTTAATTAGAGAAAAATCAGTTCAGCTGTCTTTTTGGAGAGTCAGAGGGGCTAGCTAAGGAAGACAAACAAAACCAGATTTTTGGTGGTTTCTGTAGTTCTTTTGTTCTTCTTGAGGAATCAGTACCATGTCAATGTAATAACCATCATGTAATAAAATCCATACCAAGAAATGAGGACTTCATTTGACAACTGATCAACACTGTCTTTAAACATAGTTAACATTATTCCTCTGTAACTCTGTTATCTAGATCCCTGTCTTTCATCTCTTACATTTAATAAAAATAATGAACAAAAAGTCTATACTCCAAGAACATAGATTTTTAGTTTTCTTGCCCGATTTAGGATGCTCATACCTTTACTGTTCCCACCAGTGCTCTGGTCATCAGAGCACTGGAGATGCTAAAAAGCGTGAAATCTCAGTAATCCTTTCCTTGAAAATCACACAATTCCTTTGCACTGTGCCATTATGGTACAGCTGATTGCACAATTGACCAATTAACCAGAGGATAACTCAAGAAAAAGGTGACATATAACATGTAGTGGTCCAGAAGGACAATGCCAGAATTTTTCTTACATAGTAAAGTACAGAAACTAACTTGACTTGGCTCTGTTCTTGAGACACTTTCCCCTATCCTGCAAGAGAAATTCATGGCTAGTTGGATTTAAGAGTTTCAGATAAATACTATCTTGTACTCAGGACAAAAATAGGACAAGAAAAATACAGGGAATGCAGCTTTCATTTTGATGTCATTTTACCATGACTTATCCCATGTCTAGAATACAATCTGTGCAGTACATCCATCTACACGTCCATCTATTTAGAGACCTTCTCTGAGACTATTAAGAACACCATGAAGGCACCTGAGAAACATAATTACATTATACTGTTCAATTTGCAGCTTGCAAAAAAGCTCCTCTTCCAAAGGCCAAATGGTCAGAAAAGTCCATTAATCATCAACATGATAACTCCAAGATAATGGAAGGTTTTCAACAGAAACTTTTCAACAGCTATGAATTTTCACCACTCTTTAAAAATACTTCTTTAATGTCCTCCTGTAAAACAGCAATTTAGCTAAGAATTAACTTCTCTTTCAGAGAAAGCAACGTGTATAGAAAAAAAGGCACTGAGAGTGACAAGAAAGGAAATTTTTCTAAAAAGATGAACAAAGTTGAATTGATAAATAGAGGAAAATCCATTACTGACATTTAAAGAAATAACATAATGCAGCTTCTCAGAAGTCCAACCACCATAACTTGGGTTCTCTGTTCACTGCTGATACTTTGAAAGAAAAGGTGAGAGGGAAGGTGGTATGCCTTTTAATCCTCTTCAGTAACACAAAGGTAAGAGGGAAAACAAGACAATAAAAACCCTTGTAGCCTAGTACTAAGGAAAATCTCCACCTTACTTTATTTACAAAATAGCTAAACATATTCATAGCAAAAGCTGACAAATTACAAGTAAAACTTTCAAAAATAAATGTTCATTAAAAAGTTTTAAGCTGGAGGGGTTTCTTTAATCCTTTTGTCATTTGAGCAATATGTGATCAAAGGCATTTCATTTTCCCATTCCTCAAACGTTAAGCAAATATGTGGGCTTAGAAAAGAAATTCGTGTAATTCATAGCAAGACAGAAAGTAGTGCTTGTTACAAAAAATAATTAAGGCTAGAGTATTAGAGGTGGGAATGAGGGGCACAGAGCCTGATTTTCTAAACAAAGACATGATTAATTTTTTTCAAAGACTAGAAAAAAATTCCCCAAACCATTCCTCTCTATGCATCCATATGTGCTAGCTTGTCATCACATTCATTATTTTTATTGGCCAGCACGTTTCCCATTTACTTAAGAATAAGCAGAGGGGAACTAATTAATCTGTTTGCTCTACTTTGGTGCTGTTCTTTCTCCAGCCCACCTGAACAAAGCCACCAAAACTGTCCTGCTTCCCACAGGGGCTGAGGAATGACCCTCTTCCTGAACCAGCGGACCTGCCGCACAATCATGGGGCTGTGCCCAACTCTGGTTGCCCAGCTGAGACTCAGTCCTGACCCTCAATCTCAATCTAATCTCAAAATTAGCAGTAAGGTGGAAAAAAAATTCTGCAGAAATATTTCATGTCTGCCATCAACATAAAATATAAAGACTAGTTACAGTCAGAATATTAAGAAAAAAGCATCATGTCAACTATAATTAAATGGCAATAAAGGTGACAACAGGCAAAGGGATAGTAAATCTGAAAAACAGAAAAAAGAAAAAGATAAAATTTCTTTTTAATTAAAATGGATTCATAGTGTCACCAAGTGACTTGCTCTTTAAACTTTACCAGCAGTGCAATAATAAACCACAACACTAATAGATCTCTACTGTGCTTCAAGTCTTTACTCTTCCTGCTCATTATTACAACCTGGGATCTTGAAACAGATTATTATAGCTGAACTATTTGGCCATGTTTTCCTTTTAGCTTCCCTTTTTGACATAAAAAACCTACTTCCCCTAAATTCTAACGTAATCAGAACGTCTATTACAGGCATGTATTCTGCTTTGCTGCTGAACGGGCCTGAATGTTTGCTTGCTTTCAGTTTTACAGATTTGTTCTTCTTTCTTATTTTCTCCCTGAAGCAATGTTAGCATTGTTTTCATTTCCTAACCAGCCTACTCTTGAATTCTCAACACCTCCTTCTCCGGCATCACCTCACACTGCTGCCTTCTGCAACACTGCAGCATTAACCTATTTTCCTCCTTGGCAAAAGAAAACACTGGAGCTCTCTGGAGTACACTGATTCACAAATTTGCCCTGTGAATGACTTCCTGAGGTTCCTAATTATGTATGTTGAAGAAGTCACTGACATCATGGACCTGTGAGTCCCAGAGAAAAACAGACTGCTCACTTTTCAGCCCACAGGAAAACCCCCATGAAATCCCAAAATAAGCAGCTCAGAGGAAAAGACTTTTTTTTTTCTTTTAGCCTTTTTTGTTTCTTGGTTTGCTTTTGTTTCTGTTACTACAGAGATGTGCAGTTTAGGTTGTTTGGCTAATACAGCTGAAAAATAAGATGAGAATTCAGCTGAATTGAGACTGACAATTTTCATAGTCTTCTACGAGTATTTTCAAAACAATTGCACAGAAACATTAGGACATTGTGGTACATATTCTGCATCAAAAGACCAACAGAAGGCTAAACATGACTCATTTTGCAAGGAAAAATGTTAATCTTTTTTTCTTCAATAAAATAAGTTCCTGTAATTTCATGGAAACAATGAGGTATATGAACACTCAAAAACTCAAGAGCTCAAACTGCTACCAGGGGTTATAACAAAGGAGAAAATTTTAAAGTAAACAAGCTACAATATAGGCAGTCCTGTTGGATAGATACTGCAACAGCAGTTAATCTCTTGAAAAAGTTCCTCTCCCTGAGACTAATGCAAATGGCAAAACTGGCAGTTTCACACAGAATTTACTATAAAAAGCAGCCATGGCAGGCAAATCTAAAGTTACTGTACAAGATCAATTTTTTTCCCAACATCACCAGACAAAACACAAGTTAAACCCATGCCTGCTCATGCAACACCTTTAGTAGCCTTGTGGCTTACTCAATTTTTCTCTGTAAGCAGAGCAGGTTTTCTGCTCCCAGGCACATTGGTAGGGATCCTGCTTCATGCTATGAGAAGCTTGTGGGCCAAAGACAAACCTTTGAAATGGTTCCTGGACAAACTGCATTTCTTAGCTGTTCCTAAAGCCTTTGGAACCTCTGATTAATCTTCTTTGAGCAAAACTGCAGTCAGCACTTGTACCTCAAGGGCAAAAAATTCTGTTAATGCACTCTTTCAAGAGACCTATTATAGCTTGAAATCTCGAATCGCAGACCTTCTCCCTGAGTGGCTCACATTACGTTCAGCCTTTCAGGATCTAAGGGTGTGGTTTGGGGATCAATTTAAATTGATCTAACTGTGGACCACTGCCAGACAGACAATCCTATATCTGTGCCTATCAGGCTATGCAATGAGTTAGTATAACTGAGCATCTCTTGTTTGTTGGAATGGTTAGTAGTCAGACCATTTCCCAGTCAAAGCTATGGCATGACAAGAAAGAGAATGGCACTAGAGAAGAGGCAGAAATGTACAACTTGGCACATGCAGCCCAGACTTGAATCTGCTTGAACTTCCCATCAAACAGCACCCTACACGGGGCATCTGGGAGGATTATTATTATTATTATTATTATTAGATGGAACAAAACATACTATAAACACTAAAATCTGTGTGCCTCCTTCCTCAAAAGATCCTTTATGATTTCATAGAAGCTTTCAGCAAAATGATAGCACTATGAGCTGACAATGCAGAACTGGCTTTCATTAAATGCTTCTAAGGTCAGTTTGTAAAATGCCTTAAGAACTTCTCTTCCATGACAACCCTGCGAGAACCTCTGCCCACAGAACACAATCACACTAAAAATCACAGTAAATGGTACCCGAAAGTTCAGCTGTCCAGAATCTGTTTTGTGGATTTCTTTATTTATTTGGACATATAATCTTCTTTTTATTTCATATAACTTATTTTTTCTTATTTTACCATGAAACAGATTCAATATAATAAAGATCTTTAGTCTGTTTTCTACTTGGGACCCAGTAAGACAAAGATAATAGGAAAGGTTTTGAATTACCTCTTCACTAAACTTTTCTTCAAGTTTATAGAACATGTTCACATTGTTTATAAGGAACAAATAAATGAGATAATATATATGTCTGCTTTATTCATAACTATACCACAGTTATCTAACTGGCAATTATGTGAAAATGAAACCTATCCATATTTTATACTATTTATTTAGTATATTGTCAGGATTTTTTTTCCCTAATTCAGCCAAATTATTCCAGAAGCCATTGTATATGGAGTTAACACATTGCCTGATGACTCATCAAATAGAAACAAGCAATAAAGCTCCAAGAGTTTAGTTAAATTTAATTTACAACTAAGGAAAACAGTGTTTATTGGAACAAAAAAAGGTCATTAGTGTCTTATTAGGAAGCAATTAAAATAACAGATCAAAGCCATTCATCAAATCACAAAACAGATGCTAAGCTTTACTGTAAGAGATTTAGAAGCAGTTGTGTATGTAACAGTATAAGTCCACAAACTATGCTGTACCTTCTATGACCACAGAGAAGTTGCTGAAAAAAAAGATTTATCACATACTAGATTTAACTGTGATTCTCCAGCTCCCAACGTGTTCATCTTGCTCATCTGGAGACTCAATATGAAGGCATTGAAGCAACTGAGATGCAGTCTCTATATTTTTAAGGTTAAAATTATTTTAACACAATTAAAATAGTTATCATGCTCTTGGCAAACCATCAATCCTCAACACTGAGTTCTGTTTTAACAGCACAGTGAAAATCTCAACTGTCACTAGAAAATAATGGAATTTAAAAAAAAAGAAGAAGAAAAGAAAAAACAAGTTTTCAGCAATTTGAACAAGTAACCTGTACTTCACATACTCTCTTCAGGAGTGGACTGAACTGAAACACTCCTGGCCTCCTAAACTTCAGGTACACCAATTCTCTTACAAATTTTAAATAAGTAATGAAAAATGGTTGCATTAAAAGGCAGGGAAATGTGGATATGAGAATTCTGTTTGTATTAGTTTCTTTGTTTCATAAAGGAGTTGCAATCTATTGTTAAAAATCCCTGATAATTAATTGATATTCTCATGTCACAAATTTAGGAAATGTGTCTATAAAATCTTAAAATCTCTGCTTAGAATAATGCAGACACTCCACATCCATGTCAGACTACAAACCCTTTTTTTTATGTAGCTCAACCATTGTCTTCCTGCCACCAGATTTGTTCATAAATTACCACGTCTACCCAAGCTGAACTAAGTCAGAACTGGAACCAGAACTGAGTTGCAATAAAATAGCTCTGACTCACTGTGACAGAAGCAGAACTGCCCAGAAGCCTGCAGCTGTTTCGTTTGGTTTGGGTTTTTTGGGAGGGGAGCAATTTCCAGCCCAAATGCCCTGATACAGCACAGGTTCAGCTGAGGTCCTGTTAACAAACCTTTATGAAGACATTTCTGAATGGCTCAGCATGTATCAGGCCAAATCAGTGACAGATATTCCAGGAGAAGATTTGATTCATGCAAGGCCTCTCAGGGTTTGTTTTCCACCACTGGTTCTCTCTGGATTTTTCTAATATCCAGGGTATCCTAGACCCCACTACCCTGGATAAGAGGGTTGACTGCCTAAAAGGAGAAAGAAACTCCAAAGCAGCGGTTATTACACTTGGGGAAAAGATTTTCTGTTAGTCTGTGATCAGCACACATTCAAAAGCAAGTTACTTGACTGCTTTTATCGTGCTAAGTATAAATATTTCTACTGGTCATAATGTTAAGTGATAGCAACTGTCACTTCTACCCTTAGGGCAGCACCTCTGCCTGTACCAACAAACAGCTCAAAACCCTCCCAATGACAATTCCCTGCTGTTTTTCACCAATTCTTAAAAATGAATTCAGAATTTGTTGCATAATGCCCTTAAGCACATCAAGTGGGGATTCTCATTAACAAATAACAAAGGCAAATGCCATATGCTCTGCAAACAGCTTTTAACCAAGCTCAGAATCACTAAGAGAAAAGAGTAGAAACCACCTAATTCCAAACACCGCCAGTGTTTCACCTCAGTTTTCTCTGAGCAGTCGTCATCTATATTCGATCCCTGCAGAAATGAGATTGACCGACTGGGCTGCACACACAATGTAATCAAAGGACACCTGACCCAGTCATGGATATCTGTGGGAATTAGCTTGCACATCAAAAGCAATCTAAACATGACACTAAGTTCCATATAAGCTAATGTATTCTATTTCTTAGAAAATTCAATTAGACTATGCTAAGCTGAGTGCTGTCATAGATAGACCACTTATGGTATCCAGCCTGGCTTGTTTCAAATTAACTTGGGTATCTGTATACTAAATTGTGCTGTGTAGCAAGATGAACAGGTAATATAGTTCAACTTTTATCAGTGTAATGAGATATTAAGCTTTTACATCACAGGTTCTCAAGAACCTAATTAATATTAGCCACAGTTTTTTAATTTCATTTTGTAACAGTAGGAATTAATTTTGGTGTGCATTAATGTAATCCATAGGCAGCAGATATCTTTACCAGTGTATCTTGTTACCTGTGAAAGGAGAAGATGATACAACAGAAGAAGAAACACCTTGCAGTAACCCAACATGGGTGATGATCCACTGGAATAAAAGCCAGTGGTAAAGGGAGATGCTAGAGTAAAAGCCACATAATTTCTTTGTATGGAATCTAGCTTGACATTGTGCCCTAAAATATGTTTTTAGCCCACTTACATATTTTTTCCATATAGGATTTGGCAGCTTTGCATAAGAATCTTGTAACCATCATATTCAATAATGGTAACAAAAGATGGATTAAGAAGAAAAAAGTTTGTGTTGTTCTTCTAGAAACGTTACCATATTTCTAGTTTCTTAAGGATTTTGGTGTTTTCGGGATGCACCAGAATTGTCTGAATTATTTTGTTATATCTGTGGGAGTTCAGCCCTTTTGCTTATTGGCTGTCACCTTCATTTCAGCCCACTGATTGACAGAGCAATTAGAATATACAAGCAAGAAATCAATAATTCAGGACCTCCAGACAGACCACTGCTGCTCTTAGAAATAACTGGTTTACTGGTTGCAGTGCCAGTCGCCAATCAGAAAATAAAAAACTATCCAGCCATGAATAGAAACAATATAAAGACAGATGCACTATTTCTCTGCATGAAAGGGTTTTTATATTAGATCCCTGTGCTTAAATTCTTCTACATTTTTCTCTAAAGGCAGACTGGGGAAAGGATGAATGAAAAAAAAGTGGAAGGGGAGGGAAAAGAAAATTATTTTAAAAGCTGTGCAGATTCGTGTACTCTTGTTTTTCTATCACCATGCTAACCTTCACCCCTCCTTAAGCTTTAGGGATTCTATATGTAAATTTATTCTTTAACATAACATTTTACTTGTTCACGAATGAGTGACACTCCTGTAGCATCCAGGCTTACTATTTACAGATATAGCATTTTACTGCTAATACATTCTGTCACACTCTACCTTCTGGTTTTACGGTACCCTGATTGCAGTCCACAGACCATCAGTGTTGTTCTGCCACTGCAGCTGGAGGTCAGCTGCAAGAGACCTCTACATACTAAGACCTCCTGCTGAGTTACTGGTTGTTAAGGTAATGGAACTTTAGTATAGAAATAACATTGAAGTAACAATAGCTTTCATGGAGGGAAGACTACTTCTCTCGCTCAAATGCATCTTCCTTCACAATGGTTCTCAAAAGCATGTGTTCCTTACCTCCTCTTAACTAAAAAATTATCTGTAGTGCTTCATTGAGAACAAAAGTTCTTTTTTTAAATGAATATCAAAACAAAATGGTAGATGCAGAAACACTTCTTAATTTTCTGATATAAACATATTCTCTGCAGATTGGTATTTAGACAACATCAGTGCAAACACCGACCAACAGTTCGATTTTATCCCTATATAAGGTAAAATTAGCAGTGACCTTGGTATTAATAAAATATTATAATTATGGATATCTAATATGTGTAGCGATGAACAAAAGGGACCAGGAACTAGGGACACTTTACTATTTAAATAGAAAAAACAACTCTGCTCAACTAGAGTAGCATTTCTGACTTCACTCTGTTAAAGCCCATGGAAGATAAACCATCTATGAATAGCAAACAGAAAAATGAATTTGGTGAGCAAATAGCTGGAAAATAAGGCTTTTGTAGAGCCCTGTTACTCAAAAAAATTTAGAACTGTATTGGCTTGGAATTTTCTAATTGAATGTTGGGAGCTTTCCCACCATGGAATACTAATTAATTGAACCCAAAAGACTATACAGCCAGTTCTAAGAAATCTACTACTATAAAAAAAATTTTGACAAGCTGTCCCATTTCAGCTCTTTCACAATGAAAAGTTGTTGGTCTCTTAAGTTGAAAAGAACATTGTGTTTTTAAATAGATACTTTTAGATTAAAAATGAGTTATGAGTAAAATTCTTTATTATTAAAAAAAATCTACAGGAAAACAAAGTACTCCATTAAAATTTATAAAGATTTTGAATTTCCATGTTGTTTGTCAATTCAATGCCTTGACTAAAATATTGACCCAGAATAAAAACATCTTTCTTTGCTTATCTGACTTTTAAAATTCATGCCTAAAATCTTTGGGGAGATGATTCTGGCTCTCCACTGTGCTCTGGTGAGACCCCACCTGGAGCAATGCCTTCAGCTCTGGGATCCTCAGCGCAAGAAAAATGTTGATCTGTGGGTGCAAGTCCAGAGAAGGCCACAAAAACGATCAGAGATCTGAAGAACCTCTGCTATGAGGAAAGGCTGAGAGGGTTGGGGTTGTTCAGCCTGGAGAAGTAGAAGGCTCCTGGTGACTTCAAAGGACCTTCCAGTACATGAAGGAGGCCCACAAAAGAGTCGGAGAGGAACTATTTACAAGGGCATGGAGTGACAGGAGAAGGGGTAATGGCTTTAAACTGAAAGAGAATAGGTTAAGATTATCTATCAGGAAGAAATTCTTTTCTGTGAGGGTGGTAAGGCACTGGAACAGGTTGCCCAGAGAAGTTGCAGATGTCCATTTCTGGAAGTATTCAAGGCCAGGTTGGATGGGGCTTGGAACAACCTGGTCTAGTGGAGGGTGGGCCTGTCCATGGCAGTGTGCTGGAACAAGATAATCTTTCAGGTCTCTTTCAACCCAAACAATTCTATGAGTCTATCTATCCTAATCCTGTTAGGTTATTTAAATATTTGCACACTGACGCAAATTCACTCCTGGAGCCACAACTATTTTAAAGAAACAGCTGAATCTAGCCCTGTCTTTATCACTGCCTTTGGCAAGCTGACCTGTCCTGACTGCAGTAGAGTTTAATTTTAGCCAACTTCACCTTTAATGAAAGGAATTATTTATATAAATAGGCACAACACTTTGTGGCAGAATTCTTAATGGCTTTTGATTAAATATTGTTTTCTTATAAATCTTCAAACACCAACTTTTCCTTCTACTAAATGATGTGTTTCCTTTTTTGTTTGGTTCAGATGGACATGCTTTATTTTGTGTCTTTGACCATGGGAAGGTTACACAGAATATCAACAGAAGACAAACAGGCTGTTTCCACCACAGTCAGTGATTTGAATATGTCAATTCTTATGGCTAAAAGATTAAAATCTTCAGCATATTTGTAGAAATTTATGGCATATGTTGCTTTTACCACACTCAAATAACAATTATTTGTTTTAGTTAGTTGCATGCTCATCAAAACCATCAGTTTAGCTGCAGCATCACAGAGCTCAGCACTAATCCAGACATCCCTGACACATGCATGGTTATCTCCTCAAACTCCAGTAGAGTTATGTTGATTACACTGAACAATCATTTTATCTTATATTACTTTTTACTTTAGTGCCATTTAATTCAGCTGCATAGCTGTACAGTGTGGTGTCAGTGCTGGATTTAGCAAAAAATCCATCACAGTTAAGATCTAGCTCAAGTTTCAAGGGTCTGAGGTGTCTTACCAGGATCTGAGAGCCCAAGTGTCTGTATTTTCATAAAAAAAACCCACCAGACCATACTTCTTGAAGAGAAGAAGGAGGACACTTCCAAATTTCTATCTAAATTTCATATTTAAAGAAAGAAAATGTACTTTTTATAACATTTACTAAAACACACAATAGTCTTTCTTTGTGACAGCCTATGGCTTCAGAGAATGTAAACTTGTCTGCATGAGGAGGGTTTAAATGCATATTTTGTTCAGCATTTAGACAAAAGAACCATTTATGTATTTGAGTATGATAAGCTGAAAAACAGAAGTTCAAACCAGTTGAAATAATAATGCCTTTCTGAAGACTGCTAAATATTAACCTACAGTCATATCAAAATACTGATCACATCTATAGACCTTTAAGAAAATTATATACTGGCTGCTCATTCAAAATTTTTTCTTTATTATTCAACAGTACATACAATCACATTGGCCAAGAGTTGAATACAATAAGTAAAAATTATCTAGAGATTGAAATTCACATGACTATGGAATATAGTATGGTTGAAAACATGTTTTAAATCTGAAGATCCATTAAATCATTTCTATAATAACTGCTAAGAGTTAAAAATATTGCATTAGATGCCACAAAAATCCATAAGCAAGGAAAAATTAATCAACATTAGTGGAAAAAGACTTACAGGGAAAGAAAAAGCATGTGTAAAAATAAATAATTAAAGCAAAAAAGGGAACATTGATAGCAATTAATATAAATTAAGAGTCAGGAGATTGCTAGAATGCTTGAGGCTAATGTCAATGAGAAATCAATGGCCGACACAATTAAGGACAATAAGGATTTTTCAAAGTACATTAGCAACAAAATGCATTCTAACAGCAGTATTAGTACAGTAATAGATTAATATAGTAGAAAGGCCATTAAAAAACAAACAGCACAGAAAGGCTCACAAACTAGTTTCATTCTGAATTTGGGAGAATTCCAATACGATTCAATACTGTCAAGAAAATATACTACCAACCACAAGTGATTTAGGGAAGTAATACTGAGAAGGTACCACACTAAGATTTCTTTTCAGATCAGCAGAAATAGAAAACTCTGACCCAAGAGCTGGAGAAAAGCTTATTTTGTTGCTGGTAGCTCACAAAATTCAGAGAACTTCCTAAAGAAAACTACTAAAAATAGTGGAGTACCTGTAACTTTAAAAGTTGTGGTATGACTTGATGGAGTGAGTGGATATGACCCCAGACACATGCACAGGTCATGTTAGAGCTGCTTGTGTTTCACTTTATTTAAAGATTTAGAAAAGATCAGTGGAATATTCAAAACTTATTAACTGATAGAACTCGAAATACAACTGCAAATGGACAATCCATTGTAGATGTGCTCTGAACTCCTCTGAATTTGAGACCAAATTTTGGTCGTATTAGAATTATTTAGCATTTTTATCAGTCTCCAAAGGAAAACATAGACTCTTTACCTATCAAGCTGACAAGCAATGAAGATTTTGGCACAAGCTGATAATGAAGAGAAGAGCTCAGATCATTGTAGTGAATTAGGCACAAATTATATTAATTTCAACATGGTCAAACAGGGTAATAAACCTAGGAACAAATAATTATAAGATATCTCTGCCTACTTCTCTTGAGTAGGCAGAGGTACAACACAATCCCCAGCTGGAAGCTGAGAGGTAAATCCTAATTTTAAATAAATTGCTGATTTCTACTGCCAGGTAAAAGAAAATAGTGTAGCAGTCTTCCACCAGTGATGGTGGCCTCTCCACTTCTAGAACTAGTCAAATCACAGCAGGACACTTTCAGGCACAGAGTTTATTCACAATGAAAATTAACTGAGGGAACATTTATGCTGTGCTGTCAGCTTACATATAATCCTCTTCCAAAAGCAAGGTGCAGCCATGAGCAGGAAGGCTCCTTGCTATTCCTGGGCATACAGCCAATTCAATGGTCTTGATAGGATATAAATGGTCTGCAGCTCACAGCACTGGGCCAGCATTTCCACTGCCAGTTTTACTTAGAGTCTTGCCACATTCATTAAACAAAGTCACAGAACATTTCCAGCACAAGGAAAAAGGACAGAAGAATTGAACCAATTGAACCAATGTCATTCTGAAAGTTTCTTTCCAAACAGTTGCAATGTTGTTACTCTAGGGCAGAATCCTGCCCTCTACACTGGCTCTTTCCTGAAACAGGGGTCCCAGAAAAAATGTCTGTAAAGACAAATGAGAGCCAGTGGTTTATACACACTCACCCAGAACCCACCACCAGTGTACTACGAGTGCTGACAGATGTGAACGAGGATTGCTGCAGATGCAATACCCATACATGAAAACCCACTACAGCCTTAATGCTTACAAGGCTTCTTTGAAGGAAATTTGTTATTTGGTAAGATCTCTTGCTACCTGAAATCCATATGATTTATAAACTAGTCAGTAGAAAACACTGAAATATCCGAACATACTAAAGTCTGGATCATGACACATTCATTAATGAGAAGTAGCAAAAGAACAGCCTTGCATGGGCTAGAACAGTAGCTGCCCTTTTCCTCTGTACAACAGCAGTATTATCTTTGCTCTGCCAACAGCTTTGAAAAGTATAAATTGACATCTACCCCACTCTAATGCTTAAGTATATTCTGGGGTTCACAGCTGGAAAGTTTATTAACTGATTGAGGAAGAAAAATTTCTTTGTTTTACGAGGAGATGTTATTCAGCAAAAGTTAGTCCTCAGGGTAAAATCACTCTTTAATAACACACATTTCAGACCTGTTGCTCCCAGTGCACTCTGGAGACAATCAGGTAGCAGCTCACAGAACCAAAATATTCTGTGTTGAACAAGAGTCATCTGATAAGTTTCTTAATACTAATTTTCTGTTTCCCACATAATCATGAAGCATGCCTAATCCAAACCTTCTTTTTCTTTTAAGATCCATCACTTCAGCCATTCACAGTTCAAACTCTGTTTAGGACCTTGACATTAGACTACACCTATGAGCATGTGCCAATCAAAATTACAACATGGGAATGGATAAATCATAAACTAAATACTCAGACTCCTTATTACTGTAATTATCATTGTTTTAACAGATTTTAAAAACAAAAAAACCAACACAACAACAACAACCCAGTAAGAGCTTGAAGAGTAATAATGATTAGGTTTCACAGCCATATTCACAAGCCTTACACAATAAGTAGAAGGAAGGCAACAGAGGATATAAAAAAAATTCCATGGAAAAAAAACATCCTAAATCTTTACCAAAAGAGAAAAGGGGGAAAAAAGAACTATCTTCTACAGCTTATTTATACCTGTCACTAAACTTTCATCCATCTTGAATTCTTCTTGACCTCTTCAAATAGCATGACATTTTTACCATTAACTGCAACTGACTTTGCTCAACTGAGGGAAGGTAGAAACAGCCAGCAAAAGGCTTTCCAAGCATTCTCCTTTCTTATACAAGTCTAAAGGATCATTCAAAACTATTGTACCATCCTCACTGGCTATGGTAACAAAACATTTAATTCCCCACAGTTGTCAAACAACATGTTTAAGACTCATGCAAGCAACGAATGTTAAAAAGTTCTTTTCCAACAAAAGGGAAAGCTCAGCTGTGAAGATCTTTGAAGGAAATGCTGCACCTCAGTGCCACTATCTTTGATCTGTGATTGGTACCTCTAACAGAGGTACACTTGACACTTTAAATATTGATGAGATATTTGCTGAGCTGCCATTAAAAGCCAAGGCTTCACTTCCTACTGAAAGAGAAACACAAGCTTCAAAGGCTCTGTAGAGGTCCTGATCTCAAAAGCCTTTAAAGAAGCTGAAAGTATATCAAACCAAGGGAAGGGGAATCACCCTGTCTTGGTTTGATATGCCATAACACCACTTGTTATACACAATGGTTTGAAAGTATTATAAAGTATGAAGCCTCTTTTGTAGTTACCATTCTCCTGCCTAGGGTGTTGGAAAAGAAAATCTTCCTCATTTTATAAAGATAATACACATTAACAGATAGTAGATATACTACAAATAACTTTGTATAGTTTTGTTCTTTGAATGCGTGGTTAACTCTCATTTAGGGTTTACTGTTTCTGAGACACATGAAAAAATACATCTGAATAATTCTGACAGATTAAACTTCCACAACCAGGCTACATTGTATCTGAAACAGCCAGTAAAAGGGGAAATTTCACAGTCAAATGCATCAGCTCACTCTATACAGATGAAGTAAAAATGATTGTCAGGGACCAATAAAGCATTCAGCTAAGTTTTCTTGCCTGTTCCACTGTGATTTCAGCCATATATCCATCCAAGCTTCACTATTATTAGTGTAACTGTCAGGAAAGGCATGCTACACACAGAAAGGACTATCAAGGATAATGAACAAAAATTAAGCTTACCAGCTATTTTTTTGTTACATTAATGTAGACAATGGCCTTAATAGATAAAGAAAGCACACAAAAGAGCTTTTGATCTTTGGTCTCAACTGTCTTAGAGTCTGTAAGTCTCTTGAAGGAAGTCAGGTGTGAAATACTGCCCAAAACGTTACTGCAGCTGGACTTCCTTATTGCTGGCCAGGGAAGCTGGAGGGCTACAAGATGTTCCATTGCTATTCAGTATTCTGATCAGGTAAGCAGTAAGAAGGGTGAATTTGTGGCCATTGGCCCTGCATGTAAGCTGAGCAAGGAAGAATTAGCAAAAGAAGTTGCTGAGAGAGGAGAAGGCTAATCCATCTTATTTCTCCAAAGAGTAAGGGAAAATATGGGTGATCTGTAACTCTGCTTTATGAGAAGATTGCAAGGTGCTCGTTTAGCATGTATGATTGTCTTTAAAAAGTGAACAGAGAGCAAGTCTTTTTAAATATAAAAGACAAAGCTGCAATCAAAAAGTGCAACTCTTTAGTTTTTGGATTAGATACAATAAGGAAAAATAAAATAAAATAAAAAAAACTACACATTTCAAAGCCAGTTGAAATATTGCGAAATGCTTCTCCAAGCACTGAAAAGTACATTTGGCCAGGAGAAAGTGCCATTTGCAACACTGAGAAAAAGGCAGTAAAAATGTCATATTACTTCCCAAAGTTTATTTTCACATATTGTTTTTTCTATCTCAGTTTTAAAAGACAAAAAAAATCAGAGCATTGGCAGACAGTTAACTTAGAGACTTCTCACTTCACTTTTTACTATAACTTTAGGAAAAGAATTATGGAATAAACTCTAAAAATAAGATATATCTGAGCAATCACAGATGGTATTCCAAAGACTTCCATCCAATACCCTGCATGTAAGCCCAGACATTGTGTGCTCCTGCCGGCAGCAATTTGCCCAAGTGCTTGTGCATAGCACTGCTGTATATTGTAGTCATGTTAGGACAATAAATCATAAATAAAAACACTGGCTTCACCATTAGCATGTGCTAGAGGATAAAAGTATGAAAATGAAATCTTCTTTTTGACTGCCATTAAATTAGAGGTGAACTCAGCAAAAAAGCTTGAGTGCAATTAATAATTGACTTGAAGATTACAACTTATTTAAAATCATACTGAAGAAGAGACAATAATATTATCTGCCTTTGATATCACAGTGCTATAAAAAGTTACCTGAAAGAGCCACTATAGTTAATTTCTCTGTAGAATGGGAGAAAAATATGATTTAGCATAATTAGAACAATATATTATGAATTTTTGCACATTTAGAAGGGAAATTGTTATTCTGTTTTCATATCCATTTTATCCTAAAAGCCTTTTCTTTAAAGATATTGCAATTTACACTATGTGTGAGAGTATATTCCCATTTTCAAATGGAAAAAAAGGTATGTGTTATTATAGAGATCTGCCAACACATGTTGAATATGTTTTCTTTACAATGTAAATCAGCTGCATTTTACTCTGAGTCACCCTGAGAATGGCTACTCACAATAAAAGTTTCAACAGAAGCATCTTGGGATTTTTGACAGGGCATTCATACAATTAGCTTTTCAATTCCAATTGCGTTAATAAAGCTAAAAAGCTTTGGTGCCAGAGCCTTGTAGACAAGTGGGCAAAACTCACTTTTACATACTAATCTTACCAGTTAATCTTATTCCAACAGAAGACTATGCATTTTGGTAAAGAAATGAAGTTTTTTAAAAAATCACACACTCTACACTGAAGAACTAACTTCATTAACTCAGCTTAGTGGAGATTTAAAAATTTGGTCTCACGAAATGGATATCAGCCATTAGGTGAATATTAGACAATATGTGCTCAGCAGTACTCCAATCTAATAGCTGCCCCAGCTGAATCAGTATAATGCTTCCTTTACACTGTGTTATCTCTTCAGTAATATTACATTATTATGGCCAGATCATCAAAGAGTAGAAACTGGCAGAGCATTATTGATTTCAGGAGAGCTATACTAACTTGCACCAGCTGAGATTCTGGCTTTCTTAACACAAATGCATTGTAAACTTAAAACCATAGCTAGAATTGCATGGATCAGCTAGGTGCAGACATTATAAAAGTACCAGAACAATGTAAAGAAATACATATGATGAGGCTTACAGTGAAAAACAGACAAAGCAGATCAGGAAGGTGCTGTTTTAAATACAGGGGCCATAGTTGGAATGGCTGAATGTTGTTTCAGATTGCTCAAAAATATTATCTTAAGATAAAAAGACTGATGTTATTTGAAGTCATATTCACCTGCAACAGCAAATTACAAAACAAGCACCATTGATGCAGACCGTTCAAACAATAAATACAACTAAAACTACCTGAATGCCATTCAAATACAGAGAATAAGGATCAATGCTGTTGATATGGAACAATTTAAATACAGACATTCAAAAGAAAAGTTGCAAACATCTTTTTTTTAGATAAAGGGATACACTATGCAATTTCAGAAGATGCCTCCATTTCCATACTAATTTTGAGTGATTTGGTAAAACTCACATAGTCGAAATGTCATTTAGACTGTACAGAGCACTCAAACCCTTACTGAAATAAACAGTACTGTTCAGCTTCCTCTGTGATCTATTCTAGCACCTTTGCCCACCTTAATACTCAGTTTTGTAGGTATTTCTCTGGTGCCCTAAACTGACAACTCATATGAGTCAACACATTAATGCACAAATTCCTGTGACTACTGCTGGGCCTTTAAAATATAAATAAACTCTGTGAAGTTAGTGGGCCCATTTCCACAGATTTCTAAAATGCTGGATTTCTCATTATAAGTTTCACTCTCATACTCATCACAGACTTTGTTACCCAATACTCTTTACTGGATATACATGAGATTCGTATTTTGAAAATGTGCTATATAAACAAATAGCAGTAGTTATGAAAAGTTATAATTTTGGGTCTCCAGTCTCATATCAGAAAAATATGAATCACATAATCCTGGGTGACAGGAGGATTCTTACAGCCTTTTGCAACTCCCCTTGTACAGATAAAATAGCAGAACATATGTTATACAACTGTTGACATCACACATGTCAAGAGCAGCAGGTGAGGCAAGAGGCCAAAAGACGAATCAGAATCACAGTAGCCATATAGCTTTTATATAGCCATATAAAAGCATGGCCAGAACTTTTCAAGGTTTGCTTTTTAAAAAAGTAGAATATTGTACTGGGAATATTAAACTGCTCCAGGTTTCTGTATTAATTTAAACTCTACATTTGGAAGTACAGGGAACACACACGTATAGATTTACACATACATAAATAACAACCCCAAAAAGCCCAGAAGCCAGCACAAATAATGATCCCTCATCCTTCCACACACAGACATCAGAAGGATTTGGCAACAATTCATATTACCAAAAAGTTCAGCCCAGAATGGCCACATGTTAATAGATATACAGGTCAGTTTGGTATTGCAGATTTCTGGTTTGTTTTTGGTGGGGTTTATTTTTCTTTTTCTTAAGGCTAGGAGCATTTCAGCACAAACACAGATGTTTTTCAAATATCCCTAAGAAAGGGTTTGTTATTATTTTACTCAGGTATATTAGGCTCAGTATTTTGAATCTTGGCTGTTTATTCCTTCCTTTAAATAAATATACGTGTGTTTTGAAAAGAGCAGACGAAGTCAACTGGTTTAAATGTTTCTCATTTCCATGCAGCATATACAGTATGATAAGCAGTTAAAGCTAAAAGTAATATTTGGTATGTCAACAACATCTCCCTCACTGCCAAATACTTCAAAGTCCAACAAAACAAGAAAATTTAAATGGGTTCCAAGATGTAAACATCTTGGGACAAGGTCAAACAAGGTGGCAAATATTTGTGTGTACTACACATTTCCACCTGATGAAAAACAAACAAATGTGGATTTTTATTTTTTTGTCAATGCTATAGTAAAGGGCAAATGTGGAAATCCATCCTATACACAAATATTTCTAGCATTAAAAAAATCGATGTTTCTTTAACCACTATTCCAAGGCTCCTTTACAGTTAGTTCAATACCTACTGATGTGCTGACCTACCTAATCTGATGTCTTGTCCACCTCCAAAATGAAGACAGCCAAGGCTATATGCAGTCTTTTAGTTCTCAGATTCTGGGAAAGATCTATAGCCCAATAAAGTCCACAGTAGTAACAGTATCTTCAATAGCAGGGTGAATATTGACATGCTTTAAGAGAAACTCTTGTGTATGCCAGCATAACACTGTGAGGGACTGCATTATGTCCAAAAAAATTGAGGCCATAAGTTTTTTTAACAACATAGCCAAAACTCTGTATCTAAGATATCTAGTACAAGTGGAGGCATCCAACAAAGGAAACTAGTCAGTACCTGTTGTGTGATCTATCGTTCAAAGGGTTATTTATTCAGCAGACATAAAACAAAACTCCAGATTCATGGTCCATTGGTAAAACTACCCTGCAACAAATACAATTCTTGCCTGAGGTAGGACAAACCTGAGCCCCATAATCTTTGAAGCATAACAGCTTCTACATGATAAATACTTAATTTATAAACTGGTGGGAAAATATTAATGAAATAATAATGTTCAGTATGCCCGCAGCCATAAGTCTTCAACTATGATCCCACAGGTCATGCAGCTAAACCAAGTGAGTTTAGGTGTGTTTGAATTAAACACCTCCAGAAGAGAGTGGGATTTGCAGAAATGTTACTGTGAATGTGTCCATACTCAAGATCTTTGTTTCAAATCAGGTTCCATATTCACAGTGTTAACCACATTAACCACACCTGAGTTAACCCTTCTTCGATTAATTAATCTTAATCAAGACACACAACATGGCAAACTTCAAGAAATTGGTTTTAAAAATAAATTTTATAATCAAAAGCTGCAGAATTAGATTAGATTATTCTATTATTAGAGGAACTAATGTACAAGAAAAAAAAATATTATTTTATGAGCTGCCAAATTTTGCTAACTATAACTGTTGTGCTTACTCCCTTTCAGTTAGTTAACTCAAAAGAAAATTATTAGAACATTCAACATCAAGGTTTCATGCTATATCAAACTCAAGTTAGAGTTAATACTCAGACAGTAAATGGAGCCTGTATTCAAGGACAACAGGATTTAAGTAATGAGGCAGTATCTCTAAACAGAATGTGAAATGAAGTCAAAGATACCTTCATGTAATCCTCACGAACACCATATTGGTAAAAACTGCGCGCTACATGTTATGCTAAGCCTTGCAATCTGTATCAAAGCAGGGAAGAAATAGCCTGATGAACAAGTTCTCTAATGTGTTTCAATGAAAGCCGAATCAAAGCCATGGGGCAGCTTATGGAGCTCTTTCCTAATGCCAAAAACCAAACAGACACCAAAAACCACATAAATCTCTGCTGAACCAGAACCACGTGCTGGCATGCGTGTCCTCGCTGCTCCTGGGATGTGGCAACCACTAACAGCCACTTGCAGCTGGTAAGAAAACCTGCCAGAAGCAAAGAGAGGAGGCACACTTAAACAGCTGGTTTTACACATCCACCCCAAAAGGCTCCCCCAAGTCTAGCACCTTTCAGCAGAAGGGCAGCAATGCCACCAGCAGCTGCCCTCTCCAGAAAGCTGAGCCTGGACAGAGGCATGGTGCAGAATGGGCTAGTAAGCTCAGCTTGTCTGGCCATACCCCTTAGCTCAAGCTAAGCACAAAATCCCATTTACTAATTGCCAAAGGAAGAGGACAACCCTCAGTGTGAATGGTCTGACAGGCAATTACATTTAATTTTCAAACACAGCACAAGACCACACATGTTGAGAGAAACAAATTACAGGTAATTTGGATTTATTGTAGCCAACTCATAAAACACAACCAGACTAAATCCCCACAGCAAGCAACACAACTAGATCCAGCTAAACTACATGTGTCACTTTTAATCATTTAGCAAAAATTGGTAATTCATTTCTCAATAGAGACTGTGATAAATATTGGCAAGGTGTCCAAGATACATTTATGTGATACAGTTTTACTTTGGCATGAAAAGAAACTGAGTTCTGCTGCATCATTCTGGTTACAGTACAACCCAGACTCTAAACTGCTTCTGGGTGATCAAAACACCATGTTCTAACTGCTGATGCATAGTGCTAAACACAAACCAACACTGCCTGTTATAATTCTATCTATAAGTCCATATATTCCATATGTATTCCAAATTATAAGTCCATTAATAGCTGACTTCCTTGTATTTACAGGAAGATTAATAAAATCATCCTGGATACTACCCTGACAGGAAAAGGCTCTATTTTTTTCAGACAAACTGTTTACAGGTACTATCCTGTAGTAAGTGAAGTTGCAAGTACATTTGTCTGAGACTATGTGATGGCAGTTTCATTTAAAATAGTATATTTTTCTTGGATTCACTTTACTGTTTCTAGTTGGAAGAGTCCTCCTCTGCAGAGGGCAGAGAATTTTAAATTCGGTCAATACATGTGCACCATTTGAAATCAATATCTATAGAAGATATATTAACCTTCACTTGAAAAATGCCAGTAAATAGAGCCAATTATCAAATTAATTTCTCTTTTATATTCATGAAATAGGAATAGTCATTGTCAATACAAGCAATCCATTAAGTGAATGACTAGTAGCTGAAAAGATTTAATCTTTAGAGCATAGGAAATCTATAAAAGCTGCAAAGTCAACAATATATGCTGTCCACAGAAATCCATTATTTTTAGGGAGACAGCTTTTCCACAAAATAGCAGCCTCATATGAGCATTCTAGTTCACTTTATTAATTAATGAAATCGAGCTTGAGATGTTTATGATGTCCTTAAACTGTGTTCTAAAATGGGAGATAAAGTAACAAGCTACAAAAATAATAACCCCTAGTTTTGAAATAGCTAGTACATAGTGCTTAGATTTCTTGGGAGGGGTCAGTGGCATCCCCTAATTTTAGATCATTAACCTTGCTTTTCCAAGTGTTTTGTGACAAAGGTGTTGGCTGATGACAACAGTGCTGGTGCCAATATTGGAGATACAGCTGTTGTTATTCACCCTCTCAACACTATTGTCCTAAATCAGCCAGCCAGTGTAGAAGCCTCTCTACAAGGACTTTCGTCATTCCTCTGGTTCAATGGAGTGCATTTCAAATTTTTACCAATACTGAAGAGAGAGAAAAGAATGAGATTTTTCTTTTAGTTTCTATAAGTAATCAGCTGTCAAGTGCTACTGATCCTGCTACCCCAAATGCAACTGAGCATCATTTACCCAGCGCTATAAAAAGTCGTGATTCTCAAGGAAGATGCTTCATATATGCTCATACCTTTAAATAGTTTTAAAGCTCTCTTCACTATAAGAGAGCTGCAGTGCTGCTTACTAGAGGAGTCTTTAGAGTGACTGAAGCATGAAGACTGGGCTCTTGCATTGTAATGAGTTATTCTGTACCAGCAATAACAGCTAAATAGAAGTGACCTTTGTGACTGAGGACAAAGGGTGGGTAAGACAAACTCTCCTCTTCTGCACAGTGCTAAACCCAATTCCTTCTGGGATAACAGCCAGTATTTCCAATTGTGCCTATCTGTGGTAAGGACTCACATTTTTGTGGTGCTGAGCAAGCACAATTGCCTTTGAGTCACCAAGCACAAAAGGTGCTTAGCACCCTGGAAAATAAAGACCTAGCCTGCATTTAACAGGTGCAGAGTGCCTGCATTTCCTATTGGTTTTACTGGGAAAACCCTTATGAAACCATAATATCAGAAGTTACAAAAAGGGGAAAGGGCACACACTGTCCCTCCTCAGGTGCACCTCAGCATGTACTCACACTTCAGTCATGGAATGATTTGTTCAGACACTACTGCCCAAGACTGCAATACTATACTAAAATCTCCAAAGATCACAGATATTTCCTATTGAAATCTTGGATCAGTGACAAGGTTATTTCTTTTGAATTCACCATTATGATTATACAATGTCCTATAAAGCTCATTTTATTATAGTTTACGTCAGCAATCCTTTACAGAAGTCTCCACTGTGAGCAAGACAGCACTATGACTGGTTACTAGAAACAGTCACAGGGAGTTAGTGTCCCTAGAGAGGTAAATGCCGGGTACCAGTTTCTAGAGAAATAGTCTTGTCCTCACACCTGGACCTAAGCACTACCACAGGTGAATTAGAGTTGAAAATAAACATATGCATAAAATAGAGAGAAAAAGATGTCAAAGCTGATTACTACTTCTCACCTTGGGGTTTTGATGGAACAGAACAAGGCTCAGATTGCAGATAGTTACATACAAAACAGCTCTACTACTACTCTACAGTTGTACTGTGCAGCAGATCACAATAAATATTTATCTGAGAAGTTATTTTAATATGCATTTTAGTTGATGAGATACTACACAGTACCAAGAAGTCATGACTTAACGAATAAATTCCAGTTTTCCTCATAGATCAACTGAATGCAATGACACTTTCCTCTTATTATTTTCCTGAAGCAACAGATTTTTGTGTAAAATGCTCCATCATCAATTTGAGTTCCAGATACACGACCCTCATACAGAGGAAATACATATTAAGATTGTTTAAGAGAAATTAAAAACTTCATCAATCAAATCATTTAAAAGGAGTATTTGGAGATCCTGCTGCACTGGAACTGTTTGCACTCATAGGTAGAAGGCAGATAGAAACTGATGAGATATATTCAGTTCAGCTCTTACTAACACGTAAGAAGGAAGAAAAACATAACCAAAACAAAAAGTCATTTATCAGAAGCACCTAAAATTCCAGTGCTGAAAGTGTATGACTAATGCCTTGAAAGGAAAATGGAATAGAATCTCCTTACTCTCTCACTGCAGAGATAATTGAACATAGCATGTGAAAAGAGACACTGTAATAGCGATTATTAACTCTGTATTTTAAAACCTGCAAAAAATAACACAACAGCCTTATTCTATTTGTGTCAAAGACAAATGTTTGAGCTATTTCATATTGTTTGACCCACTCTGGCATACATATATTGACAGAGATCATAGCAAAAGCTGTATTAGGCCTGTGGGAATTATAGCCCCCTTTCCTGCTGCTTATAGCCATCTTTGATGTAGCCAGAATTTTCTCTTTATAAAAAGTGTTGCACAAGTAGAATTTTATACAGAATTGGATCAGCAAGATGGCTCCTTCCCAGTAATTCCAAGAACATCATGTTTATTTTGTGAACCATAACTACATAAATACTGAAAATGCCAACAGTATCATGAAGTGAAACATAGTATTAAGCACTACGATCTGTATAAACATAATGTATCAAATACAAGTGTTTATAAGAGTAGGGCTTGAAAAATTCCAACTTGTAATTTTTTAGCTATGTTGAGGACAACCCATTAAAGTGTCCCAGTGGTGCTGTGGCTGCCTTTACAAACAGCACATAGTGGAGCATGCAGCACTGAAGTCTGGTGGCTGATTTGGCTCTCAGCACTGCAAGACTCCAGTGTTGGCTCACACCAGGGAGCACTGGCCTGTAAAAGCTAGCACAGGTCCTACTCGACCCTTGTTCTGGCTCCAGCAGCATCTCTGCCTCAGTCTTTCTACAGATACTGACTTTTGTTTGCATTCACTGTAGAAAGAGAATCACCTTATAAGCCAAAGTTCTTCAATATTTGGACTGACATTGTCCTGGGAATAATTAAGGTATATCTGATAGAAAACTACCACCAAAAATATGTCCATATGCCAGCTCCATATGCCAGCCTCTTACCATTACTGATATCAGGTGTTCTGCATTGTAACAGCTACAGCAAATAATTTCTATGTGCTCATTCACTGAGTTACTATGTTTTAAGATAGTACACTCACAAATGCTTTACGTCTTCTCCAAAATGTTTTAGGCATGGCTGATTTGCCTAACAGTATGATTTTAATATTATTCATTACATGGGGGACCCACACACATTCAGTTTGCTGTGTCCTGCTGTGAACACACAGCTGAGCCCTGGTAACTCACCATCTGCATGCACTTGGAAAATGTGAAATAACATGTAGTGTCTTCTACTATTTTCCAGATAGCTTCTCAAAAAAATGAGCATACTACAGTCCAACATGTTTTACCTTGCAGTTGTTAGGAGAACACACATAGCTCCTGCTGCTTAGCTGGCACATAGCAATTTGTGGAGGTGAGGTATCTTGGGATTATTCACACACTATAACTTTTCTTTGTGAGTGCACTTGTTTGCTAAACATTACCAGATCTCCACTTTGATAAATATTGCTGCATTATTTAATTTAAAATAAATTGCCCTTTTTAGATAATTAATCACTTTGTAAGTGCGAGTTCCACAGGTTGTTCAGCTTTCAATAAATGCTCCCCTCTCAAATCCAGAAAGTCTGTGGTGGAAGACCAAACACGCACCCAGTGAAGGCCTTTCCATAGGAACAGAGCTGAAATAACCATCATTTCTGCCCACAGAAATACAAGTATCAGGATTCAGCTCTCTCAGCAGACACATCCCGTGGTAATGAGTTCACAAGTTGGCCTTTAACGCCTGCATTTATTTTCTGTACCTTGAGTACTCCTTTCCTAGAGACTGACAGACTGCAGACTCACAAGGCAAAAATTGCCAGTGAAAACTTCAGTAACTCTTGCCAAACCAGTCTCTCATCTACTACACACTACACTCCTGGCTTCCTCTTGCTAAATTGCTCTGCAGACAGTCTTCAGCCAACAGAATGATTCCTTCCCATTGCTTCATGGGATCAATGCTGCCATAAAAGTATGTAGGTTACAGTTACATTGATTGCAATGATAAAAATAATCATATCTTTACTCAACCTTGTTAATCAGGCTAAGCAAGATTTTAGAGCAACAAAAGCTATCTCTAAAGACTAAGAAAAAAATTAATTGCTTTTAATCCTGGCACTATTTATTTCTATAAATGCCAAATAACCAGCACTTCACACAAAATGTCATGCTCAAGGAGAAGAGTGCAAGAAAGCTGATGTGGAAGTGGCTGTAGCACCACTCTTTGCTAGTGACTCTACTTAATGCAATGTACAGCATAGCAACGAGGCCAAAGCCTGCCAAAATTGAAATGTTATATAGCAAGAGCACATCTATGTGAATAAAATTGTAACACAGAAGTTGCAATTCAGTCAGTGTCTTCTTGGAGGCTGGATGAAGGTTTTTTCTATGGGTAGACCTATAATTAACATCTAGAAACTGATTTGTGTTCTCCCTGATTCATTGACTTAGAGAAGGGATTAATGCAATATTTTTAACCACTTTTAAAAATATTTACATTTTACACAGTCAGTTTTGAGTGCTCATTCAGGATGAAAAAGAAATAAAAACAGTTAGAATGGGGTGGGTTCTTTCCTTTTGTGGCTGGTACATTCTCAGATAATCATGGTGAAATTTAGATCTACACTATCAGTATTCTGACAGTGTTCTCACACATTATGTCCTTCTCCTTGAATATGACAAGCCTTGTGCCACAGAGTACAGGATCAGAAAAAAATTTAAAACAAAAATCAGAGAGAGCAGAACCCACTCATTTGTTTTACTACTTATTTAAAAGAGGTTTTCTTAACTGTATCCTGGAAGGAAAGCAGAACACCAAAAAAATACAGATTATATTAAACTTCTCCAGGAAAAAATTACCTTTGCTCCTTCAGAAACATACCAAGTACATTGGTTTTGACTTCTAAGCTTCCTAGTCACTGACCATCGGATTTTTAAAATGCTGACTTTTGAGATGAGGGCTCATAACCTTGTTGACTGCATTTGGACCTGTGCTTAGACTTTTCTGAATCTATCACCTTATTTACATTGGCCGTTGGCTTTTCACCTGTCTCCACAATTTGCTTTCTCAGCTATAAGGGGAACTTTCCTCTGCAAGAAAATCAAATGGGAGTTATCTCTATTTCACAAATTATTCCGAAAAAAAATCATTTTATATTATATTATTTATATCTTAACCTTGCAGTTAAGAATCCTGTGGCAGAGGTTAAGGACAAATTTCTCAAAGCATGCTCTCCTAGTTCTGGGATTCCAAGAGAGAAGAGCAAGCAGTTCTGCCCATTCAAATGAGGGATGTCTGTAGTTGAAATTAAAAGTTCTCTCTCACTTCAAGTTACATTCACAAAAACAGAACTGCAAAATGAGAAGCTATAAACACTGTACAGTTTACTTTCTATCACAGACTTAACAAGGTTGCTCAGATGCAGGTCAAGAATGGAAAAAATGAACATCTGAGTGTCAAGTTACGTCTTTTTTACACCAAACTATGAGGCCAACAGACAAAAGCACCCACAGAAATGCCCACAGCAGAACATAAAGCTTACATGAAGAATCTATTTCAGCGTTGCAAAGCTGCTGGATCTACGTAATGTGAGACACATGGCTAGGCTGCTTCTTTTTGGTGATTCCACCCGGCAGAAGAGGTGGCAATAGTGGGCAAAAACCCTGAGAGCTGCTTTAGCTTGTGCTAAGATCCAGCACCCCCTTTTGTCAGAATAAAGCTTTTTAGAGTATGTAATGGCAGCTTCCTTCTGACTCTGCTCCTGAGTGACATTTAACTTCATAGGGACATGTAACTCAAAACTATAACTCTGCCCTCTCGTTTTTTTTCATTTTAGGCAAAAACCATGTTGCAATAAAAATGCAAACATTATTCCTCTATCTCTGCTCCACTCCAATAGGTAACAGAACTTAAAAGTCAAGAGAAAGGGTTACAGCCTTTTTCCTTTGTTTTGCAAAGCTTAAAATCTTTAAGAAATTCCCTAATTTCATTTTTCTCCTCTATTTTAGCCATACACTTTTTGCATGCCAGATGGGTTTTCCCCAAGCTCTCACACCACTATGAAAACTGCTGCATTGTTTGTTAATTTATCACTGTATTAAAATATAATAGGTGAACTATACCTAGATAAAATGAATTATAGGTATACCTCCCATACATTCTGTACATCATGCTAAGCAAAAGCTGTGTTGTGTTAACTGTCAAGCTGAGAAATAGCTGACATTTGTTATTTTAATTGTTTACTTTGCTGAAATAAGCTTATATGAGAAGCTATGACTTTTATTAAATCTTCACTACAGCACTATTTTCACAGATTGGGAGGCAAAAACTAATTTCCAAAACTGCTTTGCCCTACAAGGTCACCACCAACAGCTTGAATGCACATGTCAAGGAGACATCTGCTTCAGAGATACCACTCTATGTTAAATGTGCATTATTTAAAAATTTTAAGATACTTTCCATTTTAAAAAGTGCTTATTCAGTAATTATCTCATTTTTAACTGGTGTTTATTAGCAAAGAATTTTATCCCCTGTGGATTGTTCTACCATTTCATAACAGCCCCCCTGAATTAGACCTTAGCATTTGCTTTAGAAATCCCAGTAAAGCATATACCCATGGATGAATTCACAGACAAGCTGTCTGTCACTGATCTAAATCATTAGAGAATTACACAGTAAGTTTATACATTTTCTTTGCCCTAGTGTTTCGAAGTCATTGATGAGACTAGAAAATTTCTCATTTCTCTTTTCTTTGAAATGAAAAATCTTGTTCTCAGTTAATCAATTTTTTTTCCATTTCAAACCAATGCAACTGTAGCTTGGCAAAAGAGAAAAATTCTTGGTGCGTTGCCCCCATGTTTTTCTGTTTCTCTGGCTGCGGTTCTCAAGTTAGCACTTTCCCAGTCTGTACTATCACTGACTTCAGAAGAGCTTCATGTGTAAAGACACAATGTTCTGGACAGACAGACCTTTTCTTCATCTTTTCTTCCTGTTTCTTCATTTGTAACAAGATGCAATTAAAATTGTAGCTTTTTCTTTTTTTTTTTACATGGGTGTTTGAGGATCAGTGCATAGATTTATTTCTATGAATTATATTTCACTTTATTGAGGTCTAGCCTTTCAATTAATAAAACTTATGCTCCCAGGATTGACCTCTTGCTTCGTATTTATGGAGAGATTCCTATTGACTTTGAGCTCTCAGTGCTAGAAATAACAAGCCCAAATGTTTATGACTACATAGTGTAACAACTCACTCTGCCTCCACTCTCAAGTGATTGAAGTTGCACTGTCAAGATTAAAATAGGCCTGGAATTTTTTTTACTTGTTAGAATATGCATATTATGCTTTGAATTTTAGAAGATGGAAAGCTCCGCTTACCTACATAAATTCGTTGGGTTTTTTTAAGAAGGGATGATTTTTAACTTTTTTGCTGCTCAAAGTATAGTAGTAAAGTTGCTATATCCAACTTTGGTCTTAAGGATCCAAGAGCAGCACAGGTTATGGTGAGAAAGAAAATTAGACCAATACTGGAGAAGCAGAGGTTTGGGGTTAAAACACTTTAACTGGGGCAAATGCATAAAAGAAAGGCATACAGATTTGCTTGAATATAGATTTCCTTACAGACATATGCAAAGGATTGTCTCTTTCATGCTTTCCTTCCTGGGCCATGAATTCTGCTGATCCTGTGTTCTCATTTCCCAGGGTCCTCAGGGTTCTACACTGACCCAATGGGCCTTTTCAGCAGCTGTCAGTAGCCAAAACTGGGACATCTTTTATGTCTGTTTATAGTTTCTTTGCTTACACCTGTCTTTCTTTACACGTCCCACAAAAACAACTTTCAAATTCTTCTAAGTAATGCACCTTTCAATGAACAGGATTTTTCAGCAGGTATTACCCAATTCCCATTTCTGGGCAAATTCTGGATTTAAGGAGCAAGCCAGATGGTGCAAATTGCCTGACTGACCTGTATCTGCACGGCTCCACAATGTTTCTGTAGCATCCCCGTTGCACATGTTCATGGATGGACTGCAGTGGTGACAGGTCTGACTCTGTTTCTGCAGGAGTCAGCTCTACTGTCCCACCTCAGGCCCCAACCTGCTGCAGCTGAGTCGAACATTTGCTGAGCCCGAGGCCATAACCTGCTGCTGCTGCCTTCATCTTTCACCTGATAACTGCCTGATGCCACCTGTCTACCCCACCTCATACAGCAATTGGGACCAGAACATCTCCCCAGAAAACTGGAAATATATGTCCTCCCTGGTGTGTTTATCACTCCGCTGATACTTTCTTGTGGAACTGAAGGAGCACAAAAATGCTTCTATCAAAGCTCAAATGTAACAACTTTTAATTCAAATATCTCTGGAAAGGTAGAGAGATCTCGTTTCCAGCACATTAGGACTCATTCAGCTGAGTTAGGTAGACCCCAGGGACAAAGAAGCCATAGGATTTCCTTCCAGACAAACTGTGAGACCGTTTCGTAATTTCCCATTAGAACCTTATTTATCAAATGTATTTATTGCATGGCAGCAATGCAAAGAAGGAACTTCAGAAGAAGGTGGGATCAAGACTAAAGACTTGCTGAATCCCAGCAAACTGTCTCTCCTGACCTCATCTCCACAAAACCAGGATGCACCAAAGGAAGATTGCAGCCCTGTTAAATTGGCCAGCCCAAGGAGTTTGAAGGAATAATTGTGCAATTCATTTTTCTACTTAATTCCTATAATCTACATCCTACTATTTTCCACAAATACCACATATTTTAATATAAATTATTGAAAAACCATTACTTTTTTTATAAGAGGTCAGAATTCTTTTGTATTAACAACATCACACAATGGTTTTTTTAGATGTCTATGTTAAACTAAAATACCCCAACTTACATGGAAACACTGTATTGTTGTCTATATTCATATATATAGTGTGAAAAAAAAATGGAAATTATAAAGATAAAATACAAGTTTCTGTAACTTATATCAACTATAGATCTAAATTTGGAATCCAGGATGGGGTTTAAACAAATAAAAGGAACAAAAGGACTTAATCACGCAGGGGAACAGTTAGTCTAGTCTTTTACCTCTGGCCACTGAACAACAATATATATATTTTTTGCCTATTAACGTCTGCCAACAACAAAACAAGATTATATCAAGAATTTTTATAAGGTATATAAAGATATTTATTGAAGCTGTGTAATTTTGTATCTTTTGGAAGCTCATTTTCAGTTCCCGGCATTTTATGAAAATTCAAACTGTACATCACTGGTTAGTAACAACCCCAAATACTGGGAAACAAATAATACAATCCAGCACTAAAGGAAAAGATAAGTCTAATAGCAAACAATTCTGACTTATTTTTGTATAAATGCTATGTGCTTTCTAATAGGATTAAAGGCAATATACAACATATAACATATCTAGTATAAAAAGGCAATCATCTTTTAAGCTTTTCTAAAAAGAGAGACAAGAGAGTGGTAAGAAGCAAGTGTATAGACACAAACTAGATGCTCACAATATAATATTCAAACTGAAGCAGGGGAAACAAGCAGCTGTTGAATAGTAAATCTCACGTATTTTTAAAGAAAAAATATTTCCTTGGTTTTTTCCCTCCACTTCTATCATCAATAATGCAACTCTGCTTTGTCTACATATTCCTTACAATTGACCTGGGCTTTATTCTCCTTCCCTTCTCCTCTTCACCCTAAGCTTTTTTAAGATCATTTGTTTGGAGAAAAAAAGAAAAAAACCCAAAACCACAATATTAGGATCTTTTATGGGTGAGAACTATTAGTATGAAATGTAACAGATACTAAACATAGGAAAGTTGTTAAAAATGTGCTAACACAAGTGAAATAAAAAAAAAAAACCACAGCATGTGAGAAGCAAATAAAATTTTTCTACACATGTCCTTCAAAAAAGTTTAATACATAGTCAGGTCACATTATTGCACATCAAATTCTCTAGGTCTCAAGCTGCCAGTAGCAATTATCTGTAAGAGAACATATTTTCCCTCGTGACTAGCTATTGGGAATTTTTGACTATACCTAAGCATAGCCTTGAGCAAAACTCCTACAGGGCATATTTGGAAGAGAGTATTTCATTTGGATGAAATATTAAGATTTCTGTGCAATATGTCTATCTATACATTTATACATCTGTTTCAACATATTGATCTGTTTATCTGTTTACTTTAATTACATGAACTAGTTGTATTAAAATGTAAACAGTTCCAAATCTATATATTGCCGTGCAGAGCTTTAAGAACAGTGCTCTGTCTCCTGAGGCTGCTGTCTGCAGCAGCAAATGCCCCCCAATGGCTCCCAGCCTGCAGGGCTGCTGGGGGGACACCCCAGGGGTGGCTGCACCCCTCACCCCAAACCAGCAGCCCTGGCTCGGTCCCAGCTGGTGGCAGTGGGACGTGCCAGTGCTGTTAGTGTGACTGAGGGCCGGGTGGGGACGGGTGGAGTCGCTGCGGAATAGGAACAGATTCCACCACGGAAGAGGGAATGTAAAGTCGTATAATTGAGTATCTTTAAAAATGTATGAGGCAGTCCAGCTCGCTAGAGGATTTTAAAGAGCGTCTGCTGTGATGGTTTACAAAGCTTTAGATGACAGAGCGCCAAGTTTGCTACCACAGGTCTTCAAACAAGTTTCCAGTTTCAGGGTGCTGTAGATGGACAGGAAATGAAAACTGTGTAGTTGGATGATAATGGTCCATCCCACAGCATAGAAGAACCACTGGACTCTACTAGCAAGAAACACAATGCAAACGTGAAATAGAGTTAATAATGTATGAGATTAATTTAATTTCTGTCCTATAAACACAGATGTAACCCCTGCCTTCAAATGAAATTATGTTGGTTTAATTTTGATATGAACTGGGTCTCAACAGTACATTAACTATAAGAATGATTACTTGGTCTCATACTACACCCTCTGAAGTTTGCAATAATCTTTTCATTGATTTCTAGGCAGTCAGATCAAATCCTTTCCATTTATGCATTATGCATGTGTGTTTATCACATAACCACACTTAAAGGTATGACAACATAAAGATAAAAATTAACATTATTATTCAAACAGACAGAGAAAGAATTTTATCAGGAGGTTAGGGATTTAAAAAAAAATCTAACACCAATAGACAATCACTAATTTTCATCAACACAGTAGCTTGAATAAATACAAGAGCAAACACAGCAAAGACTCCAAAAGCTTCTACATGCATTTCTATTACTGCAAAAGAAAACAAACATTACAGCTTTGAAAAATGGCTTATTCTGTGAGTCTTTATGGACCTGGCAGAACAAGAGTTGATACTATTTTCAAATGACCATGAAATATATGTAAAAGCAAAATAGCATAAATTTTCATCTCTCCTCTTAATAATACACTCAGAATCTTAAATTGTATTCTTCCTTCCTGGACTTTTCCAGATCTATCCTATTTATCTGATTGGATTTCTGTCCTATCATTCCACATATTAGAGCTAATTAGTACCCCCTGATGAGAAACAGTCCACCGATGGAAAAAGCAGTTGGATAAGATCTACATTTACAAATGTAGTTCATTTAATATCATTTGTACTGCTGCATTATTAATAATACATAATTACTCTGTGCAGGCTGCAAAGGGGAAGAATAAAATCATTCATTAATTTCTTGGCCTTTACAAAAGGAGAGGTATATTTGCCACAGGCTGGAAAAAGGTATTGGACTTACAGAATGTCATTCATCAGTTTTTCATGTCACACTAAAACGTTAACTTTTTTTTTGTATGGAAAGTACTGCTTTATTTAAATGAGATCCTTACCCAAGCCCAAGATATGATGTGCCATCGAGCCACTGGAATCCTCAGTTGCTATTCTGAAAGCAACTGAATGAAGCAGCAGGACAGCAGACTATCTGAAAGCTGAGATTTCCAGACAACTACTGAAGGTTGTTTCCAATGCATACAAATTCCAGGTCAAATCCCCTACAGAATTTCCCATTACCTAGACATGGCTATATTCATTGTACAATCTATTACTTATCTACTAATCAATCTATTATTTTTTTCATTTACATGTGTAAGTTATTCCAGACTTTGAACACTGCAGGAAGCAGATATAGAACTGCTTTCATTCACTCTCAGTCCAAATCAGTACAATAACACTTTACACCACTTACAGAACAATGTCAGATCCTGCTAAATTGTGCTAAAAGGACTTTTTAGGATATAGGATAAATTCATCCAACCATGTGTCAAAATCTGTTGTTCTCACTCCAGTAATAATGTCAGTGCTGCTGCACATGTTCTGCCTAAAGAACCTGTGTTTTCGGGGTTGGTTTGACCCTTGCAAGAATACTACCAAACATACAAAGCTATCCTGCCTAATGATCCCTTCTAGAACTCTCATGTTCTTTAAAAAGAGAGAGAGCATGCATGCTAAAACCCAAAATTCTGTTCTTTATTTTTCCTGGGAGCAAGAGTCTGATTGTCTGCTAATGCTGTGAGCAATGCACATGCCCACATTTATTTGAACAGGAAGGGTCTCTAAAGCAGTTTCCCCCTGAACAGGAGTGGGAGATACGAGGCAGGGACACACAAAGCATCTGATTCTTCTTTACCAACAAGATTTTGGGTGACAATGATACTTGCTTTCAGAAATGCTTAGCTCACCTCTGACAATACCTCGGAAATTTTAGAGAATATTCCTAGTACTTTCTACCTACTTCCTACAATAGATTGTGATCTATTTAAAGAGTCAATTCAGCTGTGTCAAACTGCTTTTAAAAAATAAAAAAATAGAACATTAAAATGAATGCATAAGACAGAAGTTCAGGAATCTCTGGAGACTTCCAGGTACAAGAAAGACTGAATAAAGAGTTGAGTCCAGAAGCCAGAGCTGAGCTCATCTTGAAGACAGAGGAGAAAAAAAGTTCATTTTATATGAATTGAATTACTATACCTGCATAACAGAGCATGTGGGAAGGAGCCCAGCACAATTAAATATAATCAGTTGGTAAAAAACAAAGTACAGTGAATAACTGCTTGTCCCCTCAGTTAACCAGAGAAAAGGAGTCATTGTGTCTGCACTCCTGTAATGGAGGGGATAATTCACATTGAAATTCTTAAATGTTACAGATTCTTTAGTGGAGTATTTAGAAACTCACTGCCAAGCAACACACTACAGTGAAATTGTTTTTTAAAGGAATGACTAAACAGTGAACACAAGGTCACCTGAAACTGCCGGTGTCATTTGGTACAAGCCTGAGGAAAAAACCCCACTAGTATTTATTATAGCAAAAGGATGTGTGGGGGTCATGCTTTACCCTGAGAAGTCAGGGCACTGTCCTCAGGTCCCCAGTCAGAAATGAGACATGCAGGAACAAAGAACATATAGCAACATCCATCTGGACAGTCAAAGTTGCACAGTTGAAATTATACTGTTTAGAGACAAAGTCAGCAGCCTTCTGTCTGACAGTGCTGAGGAGGGAAAATTAACTCACCTTCTGGAGGTACTGCAGACCCTTGAGCTACCTGCATCCTTTTCAAGTGTCCTACATCACCTCCCTGAGAAAAAACAAACCCAAAATCCCCTCACTCACCTAACAGTGATATCCAGCAACACAAATGCACAAGAAACTAAAAATCCTGTTAAACTACATAAAGAAATACTTCCAAAAAATGAAATGAAGGGAAGAGGGGTAATAGAAACTAACTAAAAGTTTGAAGTACAACACGCATTCCAGAGAGATCTGAATTGCTTGACATCAAATTCTTTTGGTTGACTTCTCGAGCTACTCATTTTAATCCTATGAAATGCGAGTGATCTTAAAGGTTTCAAGTAAATATTAAGCATTTTAAAGAAAATAATTTTAATGAACATGTGGTCAAACAGGACTTCTAGGATTGCTCAGATTACTGTGTATTTTGTAATGCTAATTTATTTTTTCTAAGAACTAAAATATTAAAATGTTCCTCATGTGTTGTTTCACAAAAATCTATACTGTGATGTGTGTGTGTCCATAGATCCACTTTAAATTAATGAAACAACATGGTCTTATATCTGTAAATTAAGAATTTTCTATACACAAAGACTAAAAATTGGGAATTATTTGAATGCCATTATCTCACCAATATAATAAATGAAAAAGTTATATTTTCTTAAATAATGTAGGAAACATTTTTGTGATGCACATTTCAACCTTAATTTTGAGAAGTCGTAAAGTGTCATTAAATCCCAAGTATTTTCTTAAAATGTATTAAATTCAATATACTATATATGTTCAATGTAAATAATATATATTTAAATCTATTAAAACAATATACTCCTATATAAATAATGCAATTCTAAAGGACCAGGACAGACTCCTAATCTATTTTAAGTCATACAACACAACTGAATTCAAGGTTAACAGCAATTTTATCCTAAATTCTGCTTGCTGCCAACAAGTCCTACAGGATGCCACACTGAAGATATATCACAATATAAAATAGATGTTAACAAATAGAAAAAGCCAGAAAACAAGACAGCTGACACAAAATGGGAAAACCCACAGAAAACAAGAGGCATTAACTCGACAATAGTCCACATGCCTGCAATGTATCTGTCCCACAGCTGGTCCATCAGGATTCACTGATTGAAGAGGGCAGTACCACCACCAATTTAAGTCGCTTGCTCACAATCAGGACTTGCAGGCAGCAGAGGCTCTTTTTCCTCATTGGAAAAACCAGCAAACAAAACAAATCTCTAACATAGCTGGGTATTTCTCACCACAGTCTTTCAAGGGTTGGAGACCTTTATTCAGCTTAACCCACTTGCTGTAAGTGATGATCACAAATTCTGGGAGAGAGGAAACTAGGGAGTATAAACTTAAAGAAGCTGAATGTACCCTATTCTTAGCTACTTGATTGAATATTCCAGAAGAATATTCAAAGGCTAAAACTGAAATTATTATCTACTCCCTAATGATTGGAAATGCTTTGGAAGAAATTCAGAGCAACAGGGGAAAAAAGGGGGGAAAAAAGAGGTTAACATAGTCCAGGAGCGTTTTCCACCTCCCTTATTCCAGAAAAATGGAAAGAGAAAGTCAGAAGACATTCAGCTATTTGACATTGTCTCACCCTGTTCATGCTAGGCTGTGCTGAATGGCTTGCAGCTTTTTTAAAGATTTCTACAAACTTAAGATTCAAGCAGGTTGGGTGCAACTCAGGAAGACAGATCACATTGCAGCTTATTATTCAAAAGTTCTTGACAAAATGGGTATGTCTGTTTCCACAAATTGTAAACACCCAGAGCTTGACACAGGCAGCTCTAATAAATATTGAATATAAGTTCCATCAATGAGTAACAGTTTTAATACTTTTCCTTCAGGTATGGCTGGGCTTTTGACTACATCCCACCTCACTGCTCAGCCTTTGCTTTGTGTCACACAGAGAGCCCAGAGTCATTGCTAGCACCTCTGTATTGATCAGATGTGGGGGGTCTGTGCTGACCTCTCAGTAGAGATTATGCTTCAGCCCTGTGTGCCAATGAACCACTCTCCCCACTAGGCAAGTGCAATTTGTTTCCTTCACTGCAGCTGCTGCAGCAGTGTACACCAGCAGTAACACACTGCTGAAGGCACTGCAGGGAGTAATGTAGCAAAATGTCTGACATGGATGTGGATAATACGGATTTGCTGAGCCCACAAAGCTGGTCTCTGAGCTATCATCTATAAGCCCCTGTAACAAGTTTCTTCATTCTCCCTTCACTGAGGTACAACTAATTCCTTCATTCGTTGACTGAAAATGCTTTACACCTGAGTTTTTGTTTTTCTAAAACCAGAAGGAAGAAAAGCAATGCAAGACCGAAAATTGCATTAATTAACCTAAGTCCCATAACACATCATGCAAAGCATTCACATCAAGAAGTCAAAGCTTTTGTTTGGTCATGTTTTTTTAAATTCATGCATTAGCCAATTGGGATGACAGTATTTCAATGCCCTTGAAGTTGAAACGTATTTTTCACTCAAATTTTTTAAAGCTGTCACATATCTGAAACATTAACTCAGCCTTGGTCAATCCATTTTTCCTTCCTCCCCACCAACTTGAGGGGCAGTGCTCCGTGCTGCATCTGCCTCCAGCAGCTCTCTGCTCCCCCTCTCCTGGCTCATCAACACCTGAGAGCAGCCAGCATCCTTCTGACTGAGGCTTCAGACCAGCAGCTTCTAATTCTAACCTATCACACTGCAATATCATTTTAACAGGCAAACTATTACACAGAAATATTTTAAATGAAGGAATTTTAAAGAGGGAAGGCAAAAAAACCTCTAAAGTCTGCATTTAATGAAAATATTTCAACAAGTGAAGCATAACAATGTGATATTATGTCCAATATTGGTGACATCTCAGAAATCTTGTTAAAAACTAGAGAGCAGGCTTTATTTGAACTTTGTTGCCCTTATATTAGATTCCTTTTTTAGAATTAATTTATTTCCTTGTAGTTCTCATTATGTTTTATTGCATTCATGGAATAGTGCAGCATTACTCTAACTAATTTAACACCTGTAAATTCCCACAGCTGCTAATGAAAGACTGTGTAGACTATCAGATAAATTCCTAATTCATATTTCAAAGGTTGCAAGTTCAAATCCTATTGAGGTTGTACTTATTAATGTTTCTATTACCTCTTTTCCATCTCTGAAGTTACAGATTAAATTAATACTGTCAGTTGAAAAGGAGGAAAATACATCTGCTCCAAAATGTCACACAAAGTGGGGATGAGGCAGGAGAAGGAAACAAACTTAGGACAATTCAGATGCAATCTCTATGCTTTTCAAAGTTTAATTGCATTCTTGCAATTAAAATGAAAAGCAATGAACTGCACATTGTGAATCCTTCAAGAAACAGTGAAAATCCAGAGTTTTTTCCATATAGTGCAACTACACTGACTAAAGTTTTGGCTTCCATTCCTGTCCTTTTAACTTACTTTTCTTTACATTTATCATTTATCTCCCACCACCTCAGTTTATTAATCTCTAAAATGGATGCAATGCTGACTGACCTCCTAGTTAACTAATCCTTAATCCTTCGGACATCCATAACTACTTCCATTAGAATTTTAAAGCCAATAAATTAAATGCATCTCCAATGGGATTTTGTCAGATTTAATTCATTAGTTATGAGAGTCTTTATGGAACAGCTATAGATGTTCAAAGGATTAATTATAGCTAAAAAACAAGTACTTAGAAAACTATTTAGCTATATCAAAAAAGAATATATCACTGGAAATAACCCTGCCCAAAGAGACCAGGAGCCAAGCAGCCTCTGTAATATTGCCCATGACTGACATAACTTTAAATGCAGCAGCTTTCTGGAACAATGCTCTAATTTATGCTGCTACAGATCCACATCCGCTATCAGAAAATATTATGCAAAAGGTTTGAGGGGATTTTTTAAAATATAGTGTTTTGCATATTAGATAACGTCTGAGAAGCTGTATTTTGTCCAGCCATTAAAGAAAATAATTTGACTGGTGTACAAATACCCAATACTTGATTAGCAACCAGTACACAAAATTCCCTTCTCATTTCTTGAGTGGTAATTGCTTTTTTCAAAAGCACATAATTTCCTCAGATTAATATTCTATTCCCCTCCTCTATTTTCGATTTACAAGTATTCACTGCACTGTAATGTTGACCTTCAAGTCATAAGGCTAAAAAAGTTTAGTTTAGTTTGCTTCTCAATCTATTCTTATTTAACTGACAGCATGTATTTCCAATTATGCACAACATTCTACTGAAATTTAAAAGAATTCATCCGGAGCCACAAGTCTATATCTACAATACACATGGGTTCAAAAATCCCACCAAAAAAGCCTCAAGAAACACACAGGAATTTTTGAGCCAATCTGAATAATTAGTTTCATCTGCTTGAGAAAAAGTGAATATATATGTAACAGAGACACCATTCTGATCATTTAAAATGAAAATTGTTCTCTTATCTGACTTTCTCCAAGGCTCCAGTTCTCTGGCAAAAATACCTATTTTTCCCACATATACCATGATATCAGGAGTCACCAAAACTCCCAAGGTGTGCAGTCTCTGGTGGAAAGGCTTGTGAGCCGTACACCATAATTGACAGTAAGCTCATATCCTGATTCACAAGAGTCTCTGCACGAGGGCAGAAACTTTTTGACCAACTTCTTTCATTATTTGAGCACTGCTTTACTCTGTGCCTCACTTTTGGGCCACAGTTATACCCTTAGCCAAATGACAGATGCAGACTCTAACTTCCTTGACAGAATTTGCTTTCAAAAAGACTGACAAGTTCCTATTTGTTCTTTTTCTGGGGAAAAAAATAGTATTTTCATATCTATAACTGAGGGTCATGCTCTTGGTATTTTCAGAGCTCTAAAAGCTCCAGAGACACAAGGGAGAGAGAGCTGACTTCTTACCATTGATCACAAACTCCATCACAGGGAGAAAGAAGATTGAGACCTTGATGTAAGCTGTCAAGATTTATACCAAGGGGGGCTGTCTTCAAAAGAAGGATAAACAAAAGCCAGGTAACAGGCTCTTCAGGCAGAGCTTTAGAATCAGGGTGCATGGGCTAAGGAGCCCCATCAATAGTATTTCTGCAACACAACCTGCCAAGAAAACTAGGGAGGCTCTGAAAAATGAGTGAACAGGGAATGGGAGAGTTTATTTATCCATATGGTAGCAACATTCAGACAGCTCCGAGTAACATGCAAGATGTAGTAATGTACTTGAAAGGAAATAATTTTAAAATATATTGTCTCCAAATTCTTGTGATTCATACTAGCTTATACAATCCTTCAGGCCAAATACCACAGTCCCTCCTCAGCTTTCATTCAAGGAAAATCTGCTCAAAATCAATAGGAGTTTGCTTATATAAGGAAAAAAAGTGAAAACTAAGGATAAAATAGGGCTATGATTCATGGTACACATGAAAATTATTTTGGTTGTTCAAACATGCACAGTATAAATCAAAATAAAAAGATGCTGTACCACTGATGGCCTAGTTTTCAAAATCTGTACACAGTTAGTAATGAAACTGAACACAAGCTTCAGCACACAAGAAAATCCAAAGTCTATCACCTGGCTGACAGTTTTCGCTTCTGAATGTCGTGGTCTGTTCAGAAACCGTCAGCCTCCTACATTGCACCAGCTTTCTTGTTCACACAATTATGTATGACTATTTTGAGAAAAGACTACATGCTATTAGGATGGGAAACATTCTACTTTACTTATGATGCCTCTGCATAAAAATAACAGTCTTATAATTCTTTTTTTTTTACCTTCTAATCACACAATCTGGGATTTATTTTGGAAGATTTGAGTGCTTCAGAATAATTTATCTCCCACAAAAACCATTACCATGACAAATATTTAGCTATTATGTAGGTCATGTTTAATTCATTTTACTAAGTAAAAATATTATTAGTACAGACGCTTATGAAAATAGGTAGGATTGTTTTATTATTTGAAATTATATAGTGAAATTTTACAAACAAACATGAAATGGACAAAGACATTTCACAAGATATGTGAATCAAAAGACAAATCATTATTTATTCCTTCCTTACTGGTCTTTTTTTAAAGGAGGCAGAAAACTCTGCTTATTATCAAAGACATTGATGAAACTTTTAAGGTTTGCCACATTTAATCATTTTTGTTGTGATGAGTGAGCCAATGGTCCCCCAGATTTCAGCCAGTCCTACACTTCTCTTATTAAATTTTCCAATTTTTTTATTCACTTTAACTTATTACTCTCACTGTTACCAAGTTCTTGGCTTAGACTGTGAAACACATGTATACATGCATTATACAATAAAGCAAAGCTGCCTAAATTTTAGTAGTATGTGTACAATTTCTCTTCCTCCTTGGTTACATACTCTTATTTCATATTCATGCTCTTCACTCCATCACCATTTTCTGCTCAAACACACCATTGCAAACCCCTCCCCACCCAACCACTTTCATGCTTTTAATTTGCTTATATTCTCAGTTTCTCCTACCAGGTCTTTGTTTCAATCTGTTTCATGATACTTAAGGCTCTCCTTCCCCCTCTCTTCTCCCATCTTTTTTCCTCTCCGCTTTTTATTCCTAATAGTCCTTACATCTCCATCACTTGCATTCAACATGACACATTTAGGAATTTGCCTCTTCTCTCCTCCTTATCTTTCTGTCAAAATACCCTGCTGTAAAATTTCTCCAGGATGTCTCGTGAAGCCAAAGCATGATTTCTCATCAGCCTCTTCACTGACACGTTAGCGCATCGCTTCCTCGACCGTGCAGCAGAACAGGCTGTGTGTGCATGAGGGCTGTGCATTGCAGCAGATTGCACGGGCGGGGGGTGTTAAATGCATCAGTGTGTGTGTGTGTGTGTCTATGTGCATGCCCATATATGTGGGCTCATGTATAGGTGCCAGTTGCCAGCTATACTGCCAGACCCTATGAATGACTGCAACTACAACTTGACCATTATTAAATTCCCCTTCCAAGTCATGCTGTAAAAATATTTTACCTTAAGAAAATTAAAGCAGATGCAGACGCTTAATATGAAATAGGAAGTGCTTCCACCTTATTACCTTTGAATCTTCTAGAGAGTCTGAACCAAACTAGAACATGTGGATAGTACCAGTGACAGGATGATTACTTTTTTAAGTGTAAAAAAAAAAACTAGAATTGCTGAGTCTCACAACATGATATCCAAAGGAATGAGCAAGCTGCTACTGGACCTCAGAAGGCAGAGAAGTAGCTCTCTGCAGATATGGGGTAGCCAAGAGCACAGGGAACAGGAATCCATGGAAATTATGCAGACTCTGGGTAAGAAGAGAAAAAGGATAAAAGCCCAGCTGAGGCAAGGACAAGCATGCAAACATTGAAATCACCTGAACCTGAGTAAACTCAAGACCCCCATAGGTACATGTTCTCCTTAGATAAACAAAATGTGTTGTAAGTATTTAACTCCTTCCTGGAACCAGAAACTGAGATATGAGCACACATGTATAATTTAACTGGATGTTTTTAATAGACACACAAGAAAAAAAATGTTTATTTCCTGAAGCTTACTGTAATGAGATAGGAATCTTGCATGTTATTTTATAGATTCCTGAAGCTCCCTTAGAAATTTCAAACACCACTCAAACCACCTCATTTCTACAAAATTACTGACGTATCTCTTTTTAAGAAGGCAATCTTTCGATGTAATTTCTTCACAGTGAAGCACCAGGACTGAGGACACTATGCCTGCTGCTGACCTCTCTCCTCCAAATTTTGCTGTTGCCTCTATTTCCTTGAACACCTGCTGTTTTTCAGCACAGACTGGTAACCCAAAGGTCGTGCTAATCTACATTTATCCAGCCAATGCATTGCATCTGGCTGACCAATAAGGGAGGCACCTGAGTGACAGTGCACCTCTCAAAGAAGTACCTGGATGGTTCTCTGCATGTCTAAGAGGCACCACTTCCCATTCATTAAAAACCAAAAGCATGCAGAAAAATCCTTAAAAAGAAAATCGTATCTAAACCCAGTAGTACATGGTTAACCACCTGCCATGTCTCATGCTGAATTGTCATCCCTTTGCTCTCCAAGAACTTGACAAGGCAAGTTCACCTCCCAAAGCATCTTGATTTGAAAAGAAATAAAACATTCACCTTTTGAGCCCTGCAAGATTTAGACGCCAAAGGTCTATAGTAGGCAAACAGATTAAAAGGACAAGAACAGTTTTACAATTAAGATGCACTCAAGTGTGCTGATTTTAATCTAGTGCCCCAAATACAGAAAAATTGTTTCAACTCCCACATCTCATTTAGAAACACACTTCTTTTCTCTGTCTGCTCTCTTTCAAGGAACAAAAAGAAGTAATGACATTCACTGATGACACGTTTCAAGATGGGTAAGTGTGATAACAAGAATTAAATACAGGACATTGGCAGAATAATGCCAGAAACAGGAATAATTTCATTAATCATCTCACATTCATCTACCCATCAGTTCTACAATTTGGAACTTCAAGCTAAGCTTTCTATATTGAAATAGGAGTTCTTTGTTTCAAAAAGAAAAACATATACATATAAAAGCAAATCAAACCTCTCTTTCACAAGATATATATATACACACATATAATGGCAGTTTTTTCATTACTACAGCCATGTGCTGACTATATTCAATTTAGTCCTGTCACCCTCCTTCAGTTTCACAGTCATATAATTGTTATTAGATTTTCATCAATACCCCATTTACTTTGAAAATAATACAGTCTCTGTCCACCTCTAGATAGGAAATTATTTTTTGTTTCTTATCCACCTTTGCTGCAATAATGAAATATCTCCAGAATTACTGTTAGATATGTTTCTTTTTTGAAATGCCATCCTTACACAGAGCACCCTGACAACCAGAGACCAAAAAAAAAAAACTTTCCAGAAGTCACATTTCTCAGTCAGCATGAGCTTATAATTTTAACAGTGCCATCAGTCAGATGGACATAGAAGTGATTGTGTATTTCATAAGGTTTTAGAACTACTGTCAGCCAGCAGTTATGTGTCACATCCGTACAGGAAAACTACTGGAAATAGAATTTTCCTTCTGTCTTCTGTAATATGTTTACTAACTCTATTGAGCAGCATATAATGAAGAGCTTTGTGACTAACAGAACACTAACATGTTCAGTATATGGAAAGTCAGGCAGAAAAGCACATTTTTGTCATTTTCAGAAGTAAGGGGCCATCTAACTTCACCTGCCAGTTTTGCCTATTTTGTCAGAGCTGAACAGAACAGTTCAGGCCATTGAAATGGGCTTCCTTGTTTCTTCAAGCCATCAGCAATGTGTCACAGTTCAAGCAGATGCAAAGGACACAGTGCAAGGAGTGTACACTGCAGGAACTGCAATCACTCAGTGATGTCCCTGCCATGGCCACTAGAAACTCTGGTGGCTCAAGGCCAGACAGCTGGTACATGTAAAAGATGAAAACATCACATCAACTACTCCCACGTACTGGGTGAAATGAGTCTTGTCATCTTGATGCATTTATCTGCTGTGTGCGTTTTACAAGTTACTGCTACCAAGAGATGAGTGGTTATAAACACTCTACGAAATGCAGGAGTCAGTATAAATAGTGCTTAATGACTACCTCAAGATGAGAGTTGTTACTATTTTGGTAGAGGTCTTGGCCCTTTCTGAAACTTCTCTTGCACACTCTGTGCCTCTGCAAGGGTTTGATCCCCCAAGCACTGTAAGCAGTAGGCAGAAAATAGCAGAATTTCTCGAGACAGCAATAGAAAACTCTGTATTACATGATCAAATTTCTGCATCATCCCTACCTGTCCAGGACTTTGACCATAGTGCATATTAACCCATGACTGGTCTCTAGGATGACCAGTGTCTTCCTCCTTCACACATTACTTATTTAGACCACACAGAGTAAATCACAGGACTGTACACTGTAACATCTAATCACATCAAAATTAGTATTAAAAAAGCCCTATCTTTTACTAGAAATAATTGATGAAACCAGTACAATGGGAGAGCTTTGCCTATAAAATGCTTCAAATTGTGAAGATCCTTGTGTTTTGCTTATCAGAGGAGTGATAGCTGAATGGTGAAAACTCCTTTATTTCATTCTTAGGAAGTATCAAAAAATATCTTTTTTCCCCTGAAATCAATGTTTGGATTCCCTGCAAGAAAAAATATTGTGTGTGCCCGATGCAGTTCTTTACAGTTGCCTGCAGAGAACTAAATGTTGACTTTTTTTATCAATGGAAGTGAAGGGAGGGTTTTTTCCCTTCATCTTGTTCTTACCTAACTTATTGCCATTAACCTTGCAGATAATAAGTCTTCCATCTTCTTCTCTAATGACAAAAATGAAATAAACTCAAACCACTTCAGCACCGCTTTGAAACTCCCTTCTGATGTGTCATCAAAGCAGTCCTGAACGGGCTTTAAAATGAGATGGTTAAATGAGCTGCAGTTGTGCCACGCTCCCTCCTCCCACCTGTTGGATCCCATGACCTAGAAGTGAAGAAACCACCTGCATCCCTCCTGCCAGCTCAACCTCTTCCATGTGATTTCTGCAGCTGTGTTCAGGATGCTACAGAGGGATGCAGACTCACAGAAAGTATTACTGAGACAATAGCAATACTAAGTAAAATCCCAAAAAGAGAGCACTGTAAGTGGGAGAAAGCCAGCTGCTACCTGGACAGCCAGAACTACCTTCCTCAATGCACTCCACTGTAACTGACATGGCACAGCTGCAGTCTTGACCTGGTAGCGTTTCATCTTATTAAACTATCACTGTTCCTAAATTCAGCCAGAATGATCCCAGATCTGTAATTTTTCTTCCACTCAAAAGCATACTGCTGTTTTGGAAAACATCCCAGTCTCCAAGAAGATTATGAGAAATATCATTCCATTAATACTGTTCCTTAGGAGTAATTTCAACTCTATGTAAGTCTATAAAAGGGTTCTTACACAGAGGGCAATAGAGTTGAACTAAAGCTGTGCAAAATGTACAAAGAGCCACATGAAACTATATAAAACTCACCAGGTCTAAGGAGTGCACTAATAATTTGAACCAGCAGGGCTTTGCTCTAAATTTTATTGAGCCAGAAAACCTTTCATTAGAATCAGAAATGTAATTTTGGTCACTATCTGGAATTGTACAAATTTCTGGAAGCTAATTATTTCTCTTTCCTCCCCTTCTCCCCCTTCCAGGATGAATGCTGTGCCTGTTACACAAAGCCACGGGTATAAGTTTCATGGTTAGACTTCTGGAAGGCTAATTGGCTCCATGTGACCAACATGAAACCTGCTACAGCTGAGCAGAGAGCCTCTCTGTACCTGACTTACATAATTCTGAATTCCAACAAGTGAGGATTCTGAAAGGAGCTCTTTAAAGCACTAGCACATTGAGTTGCTGCCTCCTGCTGCGACTGACCCAAAGAGCACATCCTTCCTCTGGCCTGTGCTTCCGAGGGACAGATCTGGGCTTCCGTCCCTCTGGCAAAGCCATCGTGTTGTTACCAACCTCTGCTAGTTTCCACACAAAGTGTCTGTTTCACTACCTATTTATGTAAACAGGGAGAATGAAGTGAATCAGTGTTAACTCTTTACCTGGGCTTTCCTTAAAAAAAAAAAATCCTAGAATAGAGATTCAAATTTGAAACATGAAGTATTCCTTAGATGACTGAGCCACTGCCACATTCATGTCTCAAGCCTACAGTAAATCCAACAGCAGCAAGCTAGGAAATGCTGGTTTAACTCTTCTGTTAATAGCTCTGTTATCTAAAAGCATTGAAGTATAACATATACTCTCCACTCCCCTGATCACACATGCAGTAGGAGCAACTTAACACCCAAAAATGTTTACAGGTATGCAAGTTCCAGATCCCCACATTCTGATGGAAAAAAATAATTCAGATACACAATTTATTTGGGGGGAACTAGAGCTTCATCATATATGAACATATATAAATCTGGTTTCTATAGCACTTACATGACCAGAGGTATAAAATAACAGCAGTAGCAGAAGCAACTTCTTATATATAAAAAATAAATGAAAGTAGAAATTTCTCCTTAGGAAGGGAAGAATTTTCACAGAAACACTAACCAGACCAGATAAAGTGTGAAAGTCAGGGGGTGAGCTTGGCATATTCTCAACAGTGTAATTCTTATTTAAGTTGTCACAGCTGAAATTGCAAGACTTGTTCTGTTTAAGTATGTTGAACTAAAAATTTTGATAATAATTAAGCCTTTTAGACAAAACAGGATGAAAGATTTGAAAATACTGGAATTTTTTCTAGTGGTTAAAAAATAAGATATCATTGAATTTGACGAGAGCAATCAGAGCAAAAATATGCAAGACCTGAAAGAAAAGAGACATTAAAATTTAGTAAGAGCTGGATTACCTTAATAACTCAAGTAGCAAGAGAGAGAGATGAAATTGAATAATAAGATGTTATTAAACTAAAAGCATGGAAAATAATAATTAAAAATGACCATAACCAACAGATGACCCTTGGTAAAGTCAAACAAGCATGCTGTGCTGCAAAGCTGTGGTGTGAAGTACTTTCAAAATTCATGTATCAGAGCAAGGTTTGCTTAAAAAAAAATTAGGAAATTTGTTGGCAAATACAAATAATGACCTTTATCGATTGCAGGCTAACAGTAGATATATAGCATTCTGTCTTGCCTCCTGAATATTTCGAAGTAGCTGACATCAGAATTTACTTTGCTTATCCTAAGGGTAGAACAGTCAGCATCTGTTTAAAAGCACAAAACTGTACTAGTAAACAGTTTGTGATCAAAAAAACCCCAACCATACTGTACTGTGAAAATGACCCTGAGATCCACCAATGAGGAATACATAATTATGGAGAGTAATTAAATTCTCATCTTTGTTAGCATTTGGAAGTGACTTTTCCCCCACAGATATCAAAAACACTGAACACTTAAATTTTGGTTGTTGCCAGTGGTTTTTTATTTTTTTTAATTAAGTCTTCCTTTAACCTGAACAACTGCTCATGGTCACCTTCTGAAACAGGATGCTGTTCCCTTGTTTACCTTGATGTCCCTGAGACATCAAAAAAAGCAATGTTGAGAACCAGGCCCAAGCAGCATATGGGTTAATCATCATTATTTCTACCCCTTCACCATCCAGAAGCAGATTTTTGCCGTAAATCACTGAAAACCAAACTCCACAATGTCTTCTTTCCTTCTACCCACATTTTCATTTCAAGCATCAGCTAACAAAAACATTTTGCAGGGAGAAAAAAAAATAAAAATCAACTTTTCCCAGAGCTTTTTTTTTCCAGTTGATTGCTACTTCTTGGCACCAATTATAAGCAACTGCTTCACGGCTGAACCAAAGCAGCACAGTCAGCAAAATCACAGCTTCTCCATTCACAGGCAATCAGAGAGACTGGATGCAAAGGAGCAAAGGTGAGACAGACACCAGCCTAATAGGCCAAGGAGGAATATGGCCCTTGTTCTGTTCAGTCCAGGCAGCCTGGTTGGTCAGAATGTAAATCTCTGGTAAACAATTTCACTGCCTGTCTGATAAAGAACTGCAAACTCAGTAGGAAACACAAAACTGCTGGGACAAGGGGGACTACAGATCCTGCCACTAAAGCCAGTGTTAAAAATAAAAGCATTTAATGATCTCACTGCCCAGCTGGAGTGAGGCATCTCTGGTCATTGGTCAATAGTGACAGAGGTAACAGAAAACAAAGACCATATTCAATGCCTCTTCTTAATGACAGGAGACATCAAACAACGTCTGTACAAGCAACCTTGTGGGAATTCACAGTCTGCCTCAGTATCATACTTCACACCTTGATTCCTGGCTCTGATTCTTGATCCTGCTTCCCACCTGCTGAGCATGGTTCTTTATTCTGTTCTTCCTGTGCTACAGCTTGTCCCTGGCTGGCCTGCTTGGCCAAATCCAGCTCTGCCCACCGGCCGCTGCCTTGCTGCCTGGAATCTTTGGCAGTCTGCCTCAGACCGAAACAAATCCCTCAACCCTGAAATGATGCATTATTTAATTACTGTGGGTCCTCAGTCATGACCCCAGAGTTGATTTGATAGTCTGTCATCAGCCTGGTCTATCTCAGAAGCACAGCCATCTTATCCAGGTGATGCAGGGTGTGGTTCTTCAGCTCAGAATTTCTTTGAACTCACTCAGCACAACAGCAGGGGGTGTCCCTTCATATCTCTACTCTTTGCCAGCTTTAGCAGAGAAGTCAGTTTGATTAGGCTTAACTCAGTCTTCTGGAGAGTGCTCAGTCATGCGTGGTCCTGTTTAACTAATAAGTACCACAGCAGGTGAACAAAGAAACGTGATAAAAACAGATATGCCTAACACAGAAAGCAGCTCTGATCACTTTGGTACCACACCCTGCAAGCTGTTGGCAAGTGCTATGGCTTTAGCAGTAATTTTGGATACAGTTGGGTGACTTTTTGCATTGATCACTACAGAAGAGCCTGGTTTTACCATTAAGTAACTTCCCCCGCTGATCTAGCAAAAGTATTAGGGGATGCTGAAGTAGATTACATTAACCTAGCTCTCTGTATTCATAATGAAGTTCTATATGATCTGTCTTAGTAGAGAGTGAAAAACAGTAATCAGCACACCAAGACAGAGCACAAGCATGAAATCTGCCTAGAGCAGCAGACTAGTATAGGCAACAGTCAGAAGCTCAAGTGAAAAACCCTGGCTGCTCTCACAGGAGCACAGCTCTCCTCCAAGCTGGCTCTGCAACAGTAGGGCACAGGCTTGTTGAAAACATGCTATAACTCTCTGAGGAAGGGATGGTTATCACCCCTCAGCCCTAATGCTGCCCCACAGAGCTGATAGGCTAAAGGGGAGAAGGAGCTGACAGGGCAGAATAAAAAAACTTGGCCAGATGTGGGGTGAATACCTGCTTCTGGGGAATGATCAGCACCATACAACCAAGAAACTTTGAAACCATCTATGTCATGCAGGAAATCATGGTGGAGACTGAGAATACTCGGGGAATCACACTTCCTTGTAGTCATTTGTAGAGGACACTCCTTCACCCTCTCTAAGGCAGCTGTATTAAATTATTGTAATTTTTTTTTGTTCTACAACTCATCGTAAGAATTACATTTGGAATTCTTTTTAAACATTCCTATCATTTGACAAAGAAAATTCCCATTAATGCAGAAGTCATAATCTCTGCTGAAAGTGATGCTCTCTTTCACAGGTCCTCATTTTTCAAAAACACGCAAAACTACATAACAGCCAAACTAACAAACAGTATTTCATCACTTTTCTTTCACTTTCAATAATTCATAGCCCTAATATTTACTCTATTACCTGCACAGCATAAATATTAATGACATGCCACTACAAACTTTGAGTACTTTCTGACTAGATCAACAACAGAGAACTCTTGCCCTTGGCCTAAAGACAAAAGATTGTCACTGTGATTAATAACAAAAGTGACAAAACTGAGTAACTGCAATCAGGAAACATATTATTCTAGAGAAACAATTCACTACTTCCTAAATGCAGTTCACAAAGGTTTGAGATGTGTTTTAAAAAACATCAGAAAACCCACCCTGAAATTACTGTATTGCATGGAAGCTTTTGCAATCTTTTGACTGCATTGCAATGTTCCAAGAGGTCTATATCTCATATTTAACAGCTTTTCCATTTTGCATGTTTAATGTTACAATGCACTAGTAAAAATGAAGGTTACGTCCCAGTTTCCCTGAATGATTAATTTCAACATACTTTTAGAGGAAAGAAAATTTAACTCTTATTTAAGGGAGTAGAATGGAATGCACTGTGCCGCCAGGCTACTCACCTATACAAAAATAAATTAAACAGGGCTCTTTTCCCAGTTTTCCCTGAATGCAAAGCAACACTCATTTATTATTTCATAGAATTAATCTACTCAAAACTTAGAAACTTCTGATGACACAAATCTGTTAACACATTGAAAAGATTCTTGCACTTTCCTAATGCTACTATTACTAATAATGCTTTATCTGAACCCGTTTTAATGCACAGAAGTATATTGAGTGCTGTTCAGCCAGTCAATGAGCCAAGGTTAACATTCCTACTGTGCTGACACAAAAGTAGGTAATGAAAATAGGAATCTGCAACTCGGTGTTCTTTAAAGAGTCGTAAGAATCTGGAGAGAGACTGTCACTGTGCATAGGCAAAGACATTCTGGACTCCTGGATTCTGAGCTAATACTTATTCTACTTAGTACAGAGAGCTCCTCCCCGCTTTCCCCATACCTCCCACACAATTTTCTCAGTTTACTTCAGGAACAAAATGGGCACTTATCTTTTTTTCTGCCCATTCCATTGGGAAGCTATAAATCTTGAAATGCATTTCTGACATCTTGACAACTCTTGACACTATTAACTGGGGGCTGCCTGAGATGGGCAGAATCCTATCATCTCTCTCACCCACAGCCATCAGGAAGAACTCAAAAACCAAATCAGATATTTAGTAGCAGATGAGTGAAGTGTAACGTTTTGGCAACCTTCACCAACCTTTGTTCCTCAATTCTATTCAGCTTTTCTCTCCTGTGTTTGGCTTGCTGATCAAAGCCCAAAATGTGAGGGCTACAATACACCTAGTTTAGCATGCAAATGCAAAGATCGAGAGCGTCCCTCCTTTTTACGAGCACACACACACTGTCTTAGTCAACAACCATATACATCCCACTTCTGGTTTTGCTCCTGGGATTATGAGATCTGAATTAGATTCAGAGGACAGGAGAGAGGAAATTAGTGGTATGTCATTTCCACCCATTCCAGCAGAGTTAGCCACAAGTGGTGGCATAAGCAATAAATTATATACTATGAAATTTCGAAGAACCACAGTCAATCAACATGAGATTCCAGTGTTTGCTTGTTTCTTCACTTTGGCTTTTATTTAATTTATTATATTTTATTCATAGAATTAATCTACTCAAAACTTAGAAACTTCTGATGACACAAATCTGTTAACACATTGAAAAGATTCTTGCACTTTCCTAATGCTGCTATTACTGCTTTATCTGAACCCGTTTTAATGCACAGAAGTATATTGAGTGCTGTTCAGCCAGTCAATGATCAGGCACTGGGGCTAGATCATCACTCTCTTATTCTGGGTATAAAAAAATTTTCATGGATTGCTCAATCATATGGAGGCAGGCATATCTGGACCCATGTCAGGTAGAGAAAGACTAGTGCTCCAAACATGCACAGGGGAGCTCACTTTGAGCAGAGAGAAAGAGCTAACCGGTGCCATAGTCTAACATCACTTAGGATACAGATTTAAAACCTAGCAATTCAGATGTGAACAAGAGGAACTATTGTACCACAAGGACAAGACTTTTCTCTTTACTTCCCTGTAACTTATAAACCATCCATAACAATGGCCCCTTCTGGTTCAGAGAACCCATCAGTAGCTCTCCTCTGACATCCATCAATCGTACTTTGGACCAAACCCCCAACCCCAGAAATCCCCCTTCAGAGACTTATCTTCAGGATCAGTGTTTGATAGCTTTTCTAATAATGTCAGTTCAACTCTGATCCTTTTTTTCACAAGGACTTCTTTTTTTGCTTTATGCAAACATTGTCTCTCAATTGCTAGTGTGACTGATTTTCCTCTCTTTAATGAAGAGGAAATAGAATAGAATATTTCTGTTTAAAGGGACCTAGAGTGATGATCTAGCCCCAGTGCCTGATCAGTTCAAGGCTGAGCAAAAATTAAAGTATAGTAGTAAGGGCATTGTTCAATTGTCTGTTAAACACTGACAGGCTAAGGCCATCCACGACCTCTCTAGGAATCCTGTTGCAGAGTTTGTTTACTCTCTCAGTAAAGAAACGCTTCCTAATGTCCCATCTAAATCTTTCCCCTTGTGCAGCTCTGAACCATTCCCACATGTCCTATCACTGGAGAGCAGGGACAGGAGATCCACACTGGGGAGAAGACCACAGCTTGGAACAAGTGAAGACAAACATTAAAAAGTGCAAGATGTACAGTAATCAACCATGGAGAATAATACAATGTTTAGGTGTTTGGATCACATTCCTGCCCTCCTTCCCTGCCAAATGAAATTGAGGGAATAGAGCAGAGCTCCCCAGCTGAACATTTTCACGGGTCCTGAGTCAGAGTTCATACTTAAAGAGAATGATACACAAAAGAGTTTCTATAGAAAAGCTGGAAACTTAGTGTTCCCTTAATCTTATCATAAAGCAGGATGGATTGTTTAATATCTTCTACAACAGAGCAAAGAAAAAGAGGCCTTAGCCTAGTTTACCATTTAGTGAATATCTGAATGAGTAAATAAGAGGATCAGATCATTAGGGGAGGAATAAGGACAGTTTCTATTGAACCACCCAAGGCTATTTAATTATTTATAATCTCCTTGATTACTAGTGAGAGGGGTCAAATCACTTTTGTAACACATGATTTTTTTATATAATTTTTCAGCTGGCAAGGTAAATGATTATGGCTTTTTCCCTCTAGCTCCAGATGGGCTATAGTTGTTAATGTCTGTTATGTTAATAGAGTATGCAATATTAAGGAATATAAGATATTTATAACAAGTTATAACAGAGCTATGACCCAAACAAATCAGATATAAAATTTTAATGAATTGGTCCCTCAGTCTATTAATTTAGTTGTAGGGTAGAAAGCTAGCAAACATATTTCCTCTCTCAGGCACTACAACTGGAGGAAAACATTAGTTGGGGTCAAACTCTGTTGCACACTATTAAAAGAGAAGAGTATTCTTGAAAGTGAAATAGAGTTCAATTGCAGAAAGATTTCTTAGTAACATCACCAATGAGAAACAAAAAGCAGAACTACTTTTTCCACAAATTGTTTCTCTATGTCATACAATGTTGATAACACACATCTATAAAAACCAAGAATTTAAAAACCTAGAAAAGATCCTTGGTGAATTTACCATTATTTGTAATGGAGTAATGTATGCACAGTGACAATGTTTTCAGTTTCTTCTAGAAACCAAAGAATCTTTTTGCGTATGTACATACATGCATGTATAAACACATACTGAGTTACTGATCCCAAGGAATATTGGGATACATTCTTCATAAATTCCTCCAGACTTTAAAAACTGCTTAGAAAATATACCATGATTTTTCTAGAAAAAATGCATTCAACTTCTGTAGAATTTATCTACAGCATTTTTATAAACTAGAAAATACCTAAATAAATTAATAGTGATTAAAAAATATATTATACAATCATATTGTAAACCCTAATCTATTTTCTGAATCAATCATTTAAGGTGAGTTTTGTTTGAGTTTTTTTTAAGAGTTGACTTGCTATCATATGTCTAGGAATATGTAATAGTTACACACTTACCTAACAAGTTTAAACAAACAGTTACCTAATAAATATCAGTTCAACTACGTGGCTTGCAGTTACATAAATCTCCAACCCAGATGTTTCATGTTGCTCCTTTCTCTCCATCTCCTTCACTTTTGTACTCAAATTTCTTATTTCATCTTTACCTGACTCAATTACCCTTCAGGATAATCTGCCCATACTTATCTATATACCCACTTAATTAATAGCACTGCCATTGCATTATGACTCTCAGAAATGTTACAGTGGAAAGTGTTGGAGGTTATTTAATTACACAGCATTAACCATTCATTCCCATGATAATTATATTCCTGCGCACCCCCACATAAATAAACATAGAGAATTTAATTCTCTATTTTCGCTGGCCCTTGATCACAAACATCAGTGCTGCAGAACAGAAATCAAACTGATCCTGATCTCTCCAGCTGGGTTCAGCCACGGCAGGTGGTGTCAGGCATCGCATGCAGGTGTGAGCGCCTCACCTGCAGCAGCCTGGTGCTCCTCCACCACAGTGCCCTGAGGAGCCGCTCCCGTGCCTGCCACACAGGGGCACAGCAGGTCTGGCATCCGCCTCTAAGGCCTCACACAGCCTCTCCAGCAGCACAAAGTAAAAGCTGCGTAAGCAAAAGCTTACCCAGAGAGTTGTTGTTGCGGTGTAGTTTTGTTCTATTTTTATTCTTAATGGTTTGTTCTATACCCACCCCTTCTTCCCAGCATTGGTTTAGTTCTGGTTGTCAACTGTATCTTAGACCTGCCCCTTGTTCCTGATTGTTCTCTGTCCCTCCTTCTCCTTAAGTGTCAATCGTACCTTGGACCAAACCCCCAACCCTGGAAATCCCCTAATCCTTGATGCCCTATCGGATTGTTTAAACTCTTCCCCTCCTCCTTGTTGGTTTAAACATTGTAATCCGCGCCTCGTGTCCCTCCCCAGTCCTTTTGTTATTGGTTCCCAATCCTAAACTCCACCCTTGTCCTGTCCCTCAAAACCCACTGCCCTGCCTTCATTCTGTGTCCTTGCCTTTGTTCCATATTTGAGTTAATAAAGGATGCTGGGATTCTCCAGCAAGGCGCATCTCACAGTTATTACATTGATCCATCGGGAACTGCTTGGGAAGCTCTCGTGCCTCCACCAAGTGCGGAAAACCCCGAGTGCACCACAAGTTGTGCCTCAGTTTGCTTTGTTGTTTTGGGTGCTTTTTGACAGAAGCTGTGTGCATCGTGCAGGCAACACCAGCAAAATGTCACATCCAGACCAAAATGGCTTTCACCTTTTCTTCACGATATTCTAGGAGTACAGCACACTATACTTTACGGCCTAATATATTTGTTGTCCTTTGTGATTCTTAGCCGTCTCCAGTATTTTAATTTTTTTTATGTTTCAATTGCCAAATAAACCATTAAAAGCTCCAATAAAAACGAATATTAATGTACTAATAATGCATACTCCTCTACACTACAGAATAACTTACTTTTACTACAGTTCTGCTTCGTATAGGGTGCTATAAAAACAACATCTTGGCATTTTATATTCACATTCTTTCAATTATTTTAATACCATTAATTAAGTTTTAAGTTTACAAGTTAAGTGTTGTTTACTTTTCTGCTTGCCAACATGCAAATACAATATCAAATCTGAGAGTCAAGCTAGGTCATCTTCTGCCACATGAACAACAGCCAACAGAAGCTGAGTCTCTCAGCTCTTTGCTAAATGTTATCTGTAGAAATTCACAGAGCATTTCCCAGCTGGGAACACTATGCTAGAGATTTCTGTTTGGAGAAAACTAGAAAAGCAGGGGGAAACTCCTAACATCTACTTTTTTACTTAGTCAAAAATGTATTAAAGAGATACCATGCTTTACAAGATTTGGAAGCCTTGTGACTGCTCTCTGTGAAATAATTGCTTATTGATATCTCTGTGCTCTGTCTCCCATTTCTCTCCAAGTATTTCCCCAGGAACACAAAGGATCGATCCCCAGTGTAATCAAGTTAAAAGCTCCTGAGAAATGCTTGGAAACAATCTCTAAGTCACTCAACACAGCGAATTTTTTGGGGGTAGGAGGTAGATCTATCCTTATTATAATGACAACTTATGAATTTTTTCCACCATAATATTTGGAAAAATATGAGAACAAGGGGGATTCCAGCAAACTGTCAGTCAAGCTTGTTGTCTGGATGCACCGCCTGTAACCACAACCCTGGGGAAAGTTTAACTCAGGATGCCAGGATCCAGACAGCTCTGAGGAGATGAAAGGGGAAGAGAGAACCAGAAACTAAGGAACATGGCAGGGGTCTGGCTCGTCATTTAAAAACTGTTACACAACAAAGAAGGCCTCTTTGGAGAAGCTTCTGGCGGCAGCCACAACACAGAAGCACATCAAGACCAGCAAGAAGAATATTCTCCTCTACTCAGCACACTCCCTGTTCCATGGCACACAGGACCAGGCTTAGAGCACGACACTTAACTCAGCTACTTCCACGCAAAGAGGGAGCAAGAAGTCAAAAGTCACCCTTAAAATACTCAGGAGGAATGATGAAAATATTTTCCTCATGACAAAACCAGAGCACCTTGGCTCACACTGGGGCTAAATTGATAACATTACACACCCCGTGTTACATGTAGGAAATTTTAAAGTATCTTGTAAAATCAATTTCTCTCTAAAAAAATACCGTAGAATTCAAAACACTGCACATATTTCACCAACAGTTTACTGCAAACACAAATAGTTTTTATCAGATTACACAGTTTACATTCTTCACCACTCTGAGGCAAGACATTTAGCAAGGAAAAAATTAATTTTGTGAATGATGAAACAAAAACAACAATCAGCTGCATTAAAAATCTCATTTAAAAATTTATATTGTGATGAAGTAGCAGAAAGGGAAAACATCTGCTTGACAATTAAATTTATCCACTGCTTTCTATCCATTAATCTCAGGGCCTTTGAAATATACTATAAAGTTCATCCCTGGACATAAAGTATTATAACAGTCATTTTAATGAGAGGTAGACTGGGATACAGAGATATTTTTTCTGTCTCAAGTCTCAAAAAAAAAAAAAAAAGGAAAAAATATATCAAGAAAAAAAAGCAGAATTGAATCAACAGTTTCTATTCTCTTCGCTAGCCCACCACACCCTCCCTCATCTTTATCTGAATGAAACAAAAAGGTATTTGAAGTTGCCCTCACCAAGTTACAAAATGATACATGCAGAGTTACTCCCGCCATCCCTTGTTCTCTTGCCAGTCATACAAGTACTAGACCTGCCACCACTAAGTATATAAAAGCTTCATGATCTGTACTGGTTTTAACAACCAGAAAAACTTCCTACTGAGAAGATCCTTCCAAATTACAATCATCTTTTGTCTTTTCTTTTTTTGTAAGTACTACCAAAGACAGCCAGCATACCTTCAGATCTGCAACCACCTCTGCATGACAGCACACACAAATAGTTCTCATATTTAAAAGCAACTACCCACATGCACAACACTAAGTCACACTATAAGCTCTACATAAAGAAATAAATAATTTTTGTTGGTTTTATTATGTTAGTAAAACACTGAATAACTTCAGGACTGTTCCTAATGCCTGAAGATTTAATTCTCAGGGAACAGAAACAAAAATGGGCAAGGAATTCTGTTTATATAAAATTTTCAATATAGGCACACAAAGATTTCCAACCTCTTTTTGATAAAACACGTCACACAGCTAACAATTAAATGAAAACTAATAAAATGTTCCAACATTAGGCATGAAAACCTAGAAGAGCACTTATTGTACTCTTACAACCATTTCATAGACCAAACACTATGGAAAAGAGGAAATCGATGCACATGGACTAATCAGGAGCTGGGAGCCACAGTGGCTGCCCAGGAAAGCCAAATTCTACAGCTGACACTGCTTCTCCTGCACCATCCCAACCCAGAGATAACCTGATCACTTGGCCTGTAAACTTCCCCTCTCTGTGACTGCTGGGGTATGGAATACAGAGATAAAATGCCTTTTTCTCTTTTTCTCCACTGAGCACTGCCACTCACATAATCACTACCTGCTAGACTTACGTCTAATCCTAATTATGAGCAAACAAACAGTCATAATCTCAAAAAGCAATTTTAACATATTAATGCCTATTAGCTCAACAGAGCCCATTCTCTTTTCTCAAAAAAGAAAGAAACAAAATAAAACCCAAAAAAAAAAGCCGAACTATGGGATTTCTTAACAGCTTTTTTCACACTTTACAGGAAAACAGTACAATGCTACAGAATATTTAGTTTTAAAAAGTTGTTTTGTGGAAAAATGGTAAAGAAATTCTACATTTAATCAGCAGGGGAAAGGATTTAGAAGCTGTATGGCACCTGTTTCAAATAACCATAACTTGCAGAAATACAACAGATTTTTTTATTTTGCCTTGATAAAGGAATCCAAACCTCTCTGAACTGTAGACTGTTGAATTTTGGATTAAAGCATTACAGCAAGAACTTTTAGTTCAGATATACAGAAGATGGTGAGACTCATTTTTAATTTGCTATGTATCAGAAAGCTTGGTGGAGTTAGTGCTGGATAGAAATTCAGGCTGGAAGCAAGTCACAGACACATGGCCTTGCTTGTGTACAGTCTAGTACAGTGCAGCCCTTTGTATTTTGAGATCATCGTTAAGTTTTATGAGCATGACAAGTCTGCTAAAAAGCTGATTCTTTTCTGTAAGAAAAACACACACATTTTCCTTCTAAGCAGGCTGCTCTGCTCATTTTTTATACAGCCTTTCAGCCCATCATGTATGGTTAAATACAAAGTGATAGTTCTCATTTCTCTTGTTTACAGTGACGATGCCACTTATTAAAAAACAGTTGACTTGCACTTTACATCACTCTTTCATTAGCTCATCTTGCTCCTCTAGGTTACCCTAGCCATTCATCACCCTGAATTGCATGCAAAAATAGTCCTAAAGTCATCTGATTTTCTATCTTCTCATACTTTCCCAGTTTCTACCACAAAACACACAAGGTTATTCTTTTAACTGTTAAGGGGGCAGAAGGGGAGAGAAAACATGGGCTCAGTTCTGGTTCTAGCTAAATCTTTCACTCTTCTTACCCTATAAGGGAATCATCAAATATTTTAAGGTATTTGTTTACAAGTGGCTTGTATATGTATGTTAGAAAATTAACAAGTTACAAATTATCTAAAGTGATAGATGTACTTCCATCTGAAACCTGTTTCTGTGACTGTGTTAGCCCTGAAAAGGGTGAGTGAGCTCCGTGCTCTGACCCTTGCTGGCCACTGGAGCCTTCCAAACCTCAAAGGCAGCCACAGCCATGCCATGCCATCATCTTCCCCATCAAACAAAACAAACCCACTGGAAGCTCCTATATCCATCTTAAACAACATTACTGAATGAAAAGCTGCTTCCAACCATCTGAGTTCTCTGAAAGCAGGTCCTAAAATGATCCACCTGCCCACTGATGCCTCATTCCTCCCTTGCAGATGAGCTATTTGACACCTACCCTGTTAACCCACGTGATTTCACATTTCTACAGAGCTGGTTTTAGTTTGAGATGCCCAGCCTTTTCCTCCTAAAGTCTGTCTTTACTAAAGGGGTTTTTTAATGTATTTTATGCCAGCTGTTATAAAGGTAAAATATTTCAGGCAGCACCCTGACTAACATTAAGAAAATACTGAGGATATACAGCATGGGTTCCAGTTAGGCTAGCTTGCAAGTGACAGAACATGTTTGCAAAAATCAGTAATGTCTAAGAAAAATAAAAATATCTTTTCCACCAGTGTTAATAAATGATGCATATTTCCTCTGTCAGCAAGCTGTATTTGCTCCTTTTAAACTTTTGTAGTATTCAAGAAGATATCTAAAACGTAACTCAAGTTAGAATAAATGATGGGCCAAGGAAAATAGTGACTATAGGCAATATGGTGACTTGAAGATCATCACGATGATGACTGCCTAAATGCAATATTTTAAAATTCACATGCTCTTTAACTGTTGCATATTTTTCACACTTTCAACAGCATACATTTTTAATGTGTTTAGAAATTCTGTAGGAATAAGAAAAATATAATTGAAGTTTATGGGATAAGTTAATTCACATCAAAGTAACTACAGCTTTCCATAGATTTTGCATTGTCAGGTTTTTTTTCCAGCAACACTACTCTAAATTTTTGGTAACATTAGTGAAAACAAAACAACACATGTAGGAGAGAAAAAAGGATGGACCAGACTATCTCTTGCTGAGTTCATACAGCCTCTACAGATGCGCTTACCAACAACATAATGAGCTTAATGATGCCTACATTTGCTGAATTATATTTCTCTTCCAAAGATATACACATTGAAATAAAAATGTATTAAATGTGTTTCTTGATTTTTCAGAGAGATATAACGGTTACATTAATATTGACCATATTTAGAGGCAAAAAAACCCAAAATGTTCTTTTTATTTGTTGCTCTTAAGGAAACTTGGAGTCAAGATCAAAAGGCACTTTGATTTGTTTGAAAGTTGTAAATGATCCATGTCCAGATTTTATAAAGTTAGTGTGCAATCTGTGAGTACTTGTGCCATAATGGAGAAGGAAGGCTCTCCAGCTTCACATGTCAGTGTTGTAAACATGTAAATCTGGAAAATATTTTCCAAGCAGGCAGCCATGTGTAAAATTTACAGAACCAGTCATGAAAGAACTGCAGCTGCAGAAGTGCAAACTTCTCACTGCATCTTGAAGAATCCAGATGGGAGATGTGAGAGATTTTTTTTTTCCACCATGGAGGGTTCCAGCTGGATTGAGTTGTTGGTGCCATCAATTTTTAAAGCAACACTTCACCAAATAATGAAACACTGATTATCCAATCACAAACAACAGAAGAGAGGAATCTCTTTAAAAATAAAATAGTAAATAATCTGAAGCTAATTACACCAGTATGTGAAAGACTGTGGGCTAATTTATGACCATTTTGCAACATGTCCAGATGTCACTGTGCTGAGACCACCAAAGTTACATTACATGAAACCAAAACAAAAAAAAAGTAAGGAAAAATACCAGTCAAAATTAAAGAGCAATCCAGACATGCTATTGAAAAGCAAAAGGTAGTTCTATATAGTTCAAATCTCAAACCAGAGATTTGAACTATATAGATATACTATATATTCATATTGTGTATGTGGATACATACAAATGTGTATATATGAGGTTCTATGCAATATATACAATCCCACTCAGCCACAAAATCATGTTCACTTTACTGTCCTTCTATAGGATCTTAGTTGAAATAAAACTTTGAACATCTCTTCACCCAAGTGCTTTCACCACTGCAGAGAAATGGGAGAGTAAAGCCATGTTCCTCCCTTCCCAGTAATGAAGCCTCTGCCACCCTCAGCATATTTGAGAGGACAACACCATCAGTTGCTGTAATTAGACACAAAGGAGAATACTGGGAAGAGAGGAGAGCAGTGATAAGCACACCCCACCCATTTCAATGCACTCTAACTGCTCATCTTTTCCAGCTCATCTTCTTTGAAGATGCCAGGAAACAGAGACCGATATGCAGCAAAAGCCTTTGTTGTTGCTTATAGCATCATTGTACCACACCAGCCAGCAAAGCTCAGTGCAGTAGGAAGGGTTATTAACTAAGAGTTAATTTTCAGCTGAGATAAGCTATCACAGCCACAACGTTGTTTTACATAAGTAAGAATGTTGTTGGAAACACACCAAGGAGTCTTAAATAAAAATCACTATTAAACCACACAGCTAAAAAGATACAATTGTCAAAGTTAAATCCATGACCTCCCTACAATGATTCAGAAAAAGGTTGGTCTTTTGATTTAAGTGCATCCCTTGATGCTGAAGCCAATTTTGGGAGATGATCTGTGCCAACCACCTTTTAACATCTCCACAGAACTATGCGGTATTTGCTTTCTACTTATAGATATATTAAAAACTTCTTAGGATATATTTAAAAATGACATGCATAAACTACCAGATGGCTCAGAAAACAATGACAATTTGATGAATATAGAAATCAATGCAACTATTTCTAACACCACCAGTATGTAATATTTGTGATATGCAATATTCTAGTATAATAATATAAACTATTTCAAAATGAAATCTGCACTTAAATGCCAATATCCTCTCCTTCTGGCTTCTCACTTTATGACACTAACATAGGATCTCATTCACCAAGCCAATTGAAATTTTAATAAAAGAAAGCTGGAGTTTCTAATAAACTCCCGCAGTGAGCAGATAATACTAAACATCTTTAGCAGCATGCTGTTTTTTATTATTATTTTAGCTGTATATTAATATGCTAGTATTTGTAAACTCTCTAGTGTCACCAGATTTATTTCAAAAGGCTTCTCCGCATTATTCTTTTGCGAAAAGTGTGTGTGACAATGAAATAATAATTTCAGTGGGTCTTTACAGATGTGCAAACTGAAGAAGAAAATACATCTTGCCTTAAAAAGGACACTTTCAATATTACTTATTTGCCATTTGGGAAGACGGTATATTGAATTTTCTTGTTAAGGGTAAAATTTTAACAGGAAGACCGGCAGAGTTCACTGTGTGAAGATTTATTACCAATTTTGATATGGATAAACACACATGAGGCTTTGCCCTGCCTCAGTGCTGCATGCACAGCCATGTGCAATGTGCACAGGATGCGATGTCCAAGCACTGGCCAGGACCCAGAATTGCTCCCAGCCAGCAGCAGGCCAAGGAGTTTAAAGAACAATTGCTTTAAGCATTTTTTCAGACCTCATCAGCTTTACTTGCAGCCCTACAAAAGCTTCCACCAGAGAAGCACTGGAAGGCATCACAGCCCAGACTCAAGCTTTTGCTTTCCATCCTGGCAACAAAGAGCTTTTTCCTATGGGATCCAGGCTACTGGTGTGCTCAGCCTCCTTTCCTGTCCCATAGGCTTCCAGGAGTTTAATGCCACTGGCATTAGTGGTTGCAAGAGACCCACTAAAGCCTTTGAAATCAATCCCAAAATGGCTCTTTGTCTTCAGAAAACATAGGGTAAGACATCTAGGAATCAAATTCTCTACTCTTTTGAGCACAAAAGTCTGTCTACAGTGCTTAATTCAAGCAGGTTGCCTCAAGTATTTGTGTGGCAAATCAATTAGCAGCATGTTTCACAACATATATATAAAACCTTGTACTAATTTTCATAGATATTAAATTTAGCTTTCAGATGCTGAAAACACACATGCAACTTTCTTATCTCATTTCAGGATAATAGCTGTAATTTTCAGTGACAAAAAAAATTAGTTATTTGATTCCTAAACTGCCTGTACACTACCATTAATTCATTATCTCTTTCATTTTATTAGTTATGTTCTCAAACTCTACAGTGCGCAAACATTAATTTGAACAGTAACCTACCCTTAAAATGCCAAAGTTTGTATTAATTTTGGCAACTTTAAAAAAACGCATTCATTGGCTTGCAAATGAAATGTATTCATAGGAAAAAATTCCTCCCATACACTGAAGTAGCTCATATTAACATTCAAGGAGTGTGAACACAGGCTTCATAGAAAACCATTAAAATATAAGGCAGCTTTCAGCCTATTTTAAGAATTTCAGAGGAATTTTGCATTCTCTTTCCCATGATGACATGGTGATGTCAGGCTGCATTTCAAATAAAATGACAATGAAATCATTTCAATTCCATGCAATGTGCAAAAAAAAAAAAAAAGTCAATTTTTCTCTTGGCAAACTGAAGTCTGAAGTAATTAAGCACTGCTGTGTGGGTGGCAGCTTCTTCTCTGAAGTCAGCCTGAGATAATTACCATGTTAAAGTCAAAACATCATGTGCTGTGCTGATAGATAGATGGATGGAGAGATTGGGCATCTATTAAATGATCCATTTTGTTATGCTCCCTGGGAAATGTGCCATTGATGCCAATTAAAAATATATATTCCAAGTGAGTATTTCTAAGTGATAAAACTTCTATTCAGTAAATTGAATTTATTATTTACTGATAATGAAGTACTTAAAGACATAAAAAATCTGGACAGATAAAATCTAGAAGGAGAATTATATACTTTATGAAGTTTACAAGTCCCTTATTACCCAATTGCCACAGTCACAAAATGTGCTCTATACCACTTTTAACTAAGATACTAAACTATTTCCCTTTCAACATAAAATCCCTAAATAGGGTGGAAATACAACAGACAAAAACCATCTAAGACTTATAAATTCACATATATTCTATTGCATAAAAAAGGTATTTTTCAATGTTAATAAACTCTGTCTCAGCATATATTAATAATTAAATGTCTTCAAGTCTACATTTTTGGTGTCAGAAAAGTAAATGGACCAAAACTAAGGCACACCAGCAATGATTAATTGGTGCTATTTGTTGAGATGCCTCACAGCAAGGCTTAGCATGATAAAAACACCAAAAGAATTCCACATGTAACAAGTTTTCCACACGTATTACCAGCACTGTCTTTAGTGCCTACTCCCGTCACTCCAACAGTGAAATGTTTCCACTATCAGGATGTGAAGGAAATGCTTCCTCTAAAATTTAAAGGGAGGAGTTTTTATGCATTGGATTTGGATTTCATTTGCAGTGACTCCAGAGCACATCCACCTGCACCAATAGCAATTTAGGTGCTATTGGAACACATTTGTATCATGCTTTAATAACCAAGGGCTAAAGGCTAGGGTTTGCTATCAGAGGCATTACAAAAAGAGACGACTTTCCATTCTACCTCCTCTGCAGGTTATGTTTGATCTCATTTAAATGCTTTGAATGAGATTTACTATACTCTGTTGCTATGAGATAAAGGTCACAGAACTGAAACTGTGTATTTTTAAAATTAAGGACAGGAATGTCTGAGACTCTGAAGAAGGTTTTTTCATATTCACCAAACATAAATGAATGTCATAAGCAAAAACATGTGCACTGATAATAAAATGCTAATAAGTTTTCTCAGCAAGAAATAAAAACAGTCAATATTTTATCTCTAATATTAGATTCAGGTCTTGCTCTGAAGCACCTTACTCAAGGTACTCAGATTCCAGAGAGGCCAGCATTTGAGTAAGCCCTGTATTTGTGTTACTGTTGACAGAAAACTCTGACAGACAATCTTAAGACCTTTCTGTTTAACAGATTTAAGCTAAAATCCTAGGCTGAGTGAAGCTTTAAAATTATCCTGAGAAAAGTTTAAGAATCTGTAAGGCCTCAGCCTCACAGCAACTATAATCCAAATATATTATTTGCAACAGCAGAATTTATTCAGAGTTTGCATTGTATTTTCAACAGACAATTTTCAATACCAACATAATTCAATTTTTAATGTGTTTATAAAACATGTAGCTTTCATCATACTAACATGCACATACCTTTCCTAGCTCTTAGAAGATATTAAGCACAATGGCACAGAGCTATGAGAATTAAAAACAATCTACATGTTAAGAAAAAAAAAAGGGAAAAATGGTTCTGTAAAATAGTATAAGGGGGGAACATCACACCCAGCCTCAGACTTATCATAATTCCTCTGGTTCTCCATAAACACAGCAGTCTTGACATCAGGCCTCTGGAAAGTAATCCTGTAGCATACCATAAATGCAAGCACAAATACTCTCCAGTTCTTTTCAAAGGAATGTTACCTGACCTTTAATAAAGCTTGAACCCTGTTTCACCTCCCCTCTAGCTGTATCCCAGCTGGGGCTATGCAGGGACTGGGATGGTGGGAGAGCAGGGAGTGCACAGACAGCTCTGCAGCTCAGGTGTGCAGAAGGGACCAGGAACAAGCCAGGTTTGCAAAGCCTTCCCAGAGCAGTGTACAGTGAAGACAGAGATCTGGACAGGTCTAAATCAGAGAACTCCTTGCTCCCTTGAACAGGCTCATTTTCTTTTTCTTTATTTTTTTCAATAAGAACAGCTATTCATGAGTTACTTGAAGTGCTACATTCTTATATGGTTTTAGAACAAATGTAATACGTATTTGCTAAATCATCACCATAACAGATATGAGGACCTTTATAGTGCCTGCCCAAGTCTTCGCTCCTACTGCATCCTCCCACTGAAATGTCTTCTTTTAAATGCAGAAACATTTCCAATTTGTAAAGAAGGACACCAAGGCTCAAATAAATAGGATAATTTGTCAACTGTCACAAAAGAAAAGTCAGCACATGAAGCAGGCAGACAGCAGAAGTGTCCTAAATACCAACATCCATGACCTCTTCCAACCTTAGGTCAGGGTTCCTTCCCTCATTTATCCACCTGACACCCCTCAACAGTCACACCAGATAAGTGAGGATCTCAGCAGATCCAAGGATCCCTTTGTGAGTGTTGCAGAGCACACAGACATGTAACTTCCTCAGCTGCCACAGGCACAATTTTACTTTATTCTGTCTTACAATGCAACACCTTTTTGCAGAGGACAACAAAGCAGAGAATTCTCCAAAAACCCAGGGATTAATTTCAACCATGAGTGGAAATTCAGGACAAGTAACGGGTTACTAGGTACTAACTTGCCTCTAGCACATAATTAACCATTTCAGTGGTCAACAACGGATGAGAAAACTGAGCCAACAGATGTTGCATGTCTGGGCTGAAGACTGAAGAAATTCTCCTGCAAACTAAAGCAGAAGATCAAGAGCACAACACACATGGCAAAAAAATTGAGAACTTCAACTGAATGTACTTTTACAATAATCAACACTGTACATTAGTAGTTCTATTTATAATAGCAACACTACAGGTGCTCATGAGAGTGTTACTTTGTTGTGTTACTTGCAATTATGTTTTGTTGTAACCCATAAATCTGTCAAAACAATGAAAGCAATTAGGAATTTCCACATGAACGGGCAAGGCTGCTCCTTCCCACACAAATGGTGCAAGTAAACACCTTAACCCATGTGCCTGGTGGGGATTAGGCACCAAAACCTCCTCCTGCCTACTGCTGCCAATTTTTGTGCTACTCCATGTGTAACACTTCTATGCCAATTATCAAATGAAAGGATTTGCAGTTACAAATAATCTGCATATTAACTAGGAACTTTAGTACAGACTAAGCAATAAGAGATGTACAAAAAAACTTTAAAAAAGTAAAAGGGGGAGGAACATAAGCTTATTACAGAAAATCTAAGGGCAAGAGATAGCTGGGAGGAAAATGTCTTGCAGGGAATCTGAGGTACAGTCAAAGGTCTGTCACCATCATGGTCCCGCTCGTGGACAAAGTCCCTGTTTGTCCTTGGTGCCAGCATCTGGTTCTTCTCCACTTGTGACTTTCAGGGGAGCAGCAAGAGGAAGAGCAGCGAGAAGTGGCCATATGGCTCCCAGAACATCAAGCACCAGTGAGCTCCCAATGGCAAGCTACAGGGATGGCAAAGTGGCCAGCTCGTGGGTTCTCTGCCACAGAGACAAAATGCAATTTCCTGGCAGCCCAGCTGCAGGAATGGAAAAGTGATTGTTTTGCTACTGACAAAAAATAATACATATGAAAACATGTGCAAAATTTTAAAAACCTGACAGCCTGGAAGCAGGGAAGGCAAGGGGCTTGAAAGCAGTAAGAGGCCAGGTACAGAGGGATAAACAGAAAAATGTTGTTTTGCATCCATTTTCCAGGTATTTTTGAAAATTGTAGATATCAGATAGAAATACACAGCCAGGTAGAATGGGTAGTTTCATCCACTTTTAGAAAGGTCCATATCAGTTCAGACAGCCAAATTTTTAATTTTAAAATATTTTAACAGTTAAAAAAACTGGACTCCAAACAATTGTAGTTCTTGTAATTAGCAGTTAAAAATCTCAATTAAAAAAGCATTTCATTTTGATTACTATAATTTAGCTTTTCCCTTGCCATAAATAAGGTAAGTGCTCAGAAATGTTTAGAAGTACTGTATCTTTTGTATAGTACAAGGCATAATATTTGTATTCTTGAAGACAGAGTGACATCTAAAGGGATTCTGGAATACTCAAATCTTGCACACAGAATCCAAACTGACAAAGTCAAGGGCATGTCATATTTTTGAAAACTGATGAGTTTTCAGGTTTGCTGTGGTTGATTGTCCCAAGTAACCATGAAAAGAGGATCAAATTCCAATTTTAATGACATGCCTCAGGGTGCCCTCAGGACAACTGCCATTTTTATCTTAGATTCTGCAGGTCCTCAGTGAACAAAAGAGGGAAATCAGCTTTGAATGGATTCCTTGCACTGTTGTCAAAAGTAATCCAACTGTTCCAAATATCTATATCCTAAAATATTTTCTTACAGCAGTTCTTACTAACCTGAAGTATTAAGAAAGCAGAATATGTAAATGACATTTTTAGCTGCCAATTCTCCAAGCAGATCTCATGTTCCCTAACCAATAGGTATTATAACTAGAGTCTTTCATAACTGGAACCTCTCTCCAATACACTCACACACAAACAAAGAAAAGTCAAAATACAGTATCTATGTCTAGTTTTGGGAGCCAGGGTGGTATTTTCATGCATACAAATACTTCTACCATATGTTAGAAATATTCCTTAAATTATATATTTCTGTATATATTCCTGAACATAAAATCCAATTTAGTATTTTAAAAAAATCAACATCAGTTTATAATATCAAAGACAACAGTGCAGCAGAAATGTACAGCCTGCATGTGCTAATGATGAATTAGGAAACTTTACAATGGGCCTTTATTTCATTCTCCCATTAAGTATCTTCCTGAACCCACTAAAACAGGGGGGAAATAAATCCTACATTAAAAACATATTTTCCCCTCTTGAGCTGAAATCACAGTAAACTCTTGTGAATTTCTTTCTAGGAACTCGCCCCAACGAACTACTCAAACGTGGCTCAGCAGAAAAGCACTGGAAAGCTGACTTAACTCTTTCTGGCTAAAAAGAATTTACCTCAACTTTGAAGACATGTATTTACTAAAGGAGAAAAAAACAGGAGTATTTGATCAGCAGAAAAAAAAAAAAAAAACAAAAACGGTCACAGCAAACTTATGTTAAGACAACAGCACAGAAAACAGCTCTGGAAACATGCTCAAAAGAATTTACTGCGTATCAGTTGTAGGCAGGTGGGTTCTTCTGCCTTAATCATATAATCACATAATTTAGATGGTTTTCTGGTTTGTTGTTGGAGTTTTTTAAACAAACTCTATTATACTAAACTTTACTACAACTACAGTATTCCCTTTTCAAGTCAGAAGTAGTTGGCAAGGCTAAGGTAAAACAAAAAGTGGGACCTGAGGCACTCGGACAATAAATAATGACAGATCCTTTCAGCAAGTCTTAATCAAGGAGATTAAAGCAACATGTAACTCTAGATGCATGTTAATAAAACAAGTGATGAAAAATAATAAATAGAACATACAGAAAGATACCTATCTCTGTGCTTCAATTAGTCTTTGTGAACATTGTCTTTTTTCTCCTTTCCCCAGCACTTTCAAACATATTGTAACTGACTTAATTTTTTGATGATTTTCAAAAGAGTTAACATAAAGAGGAACATTTGAGATTTTACTTTAAATAATTCCTTAATCCAGCACATTTTTTTTGTAATATATTTTAAATGGCCTGTGGTTTGTGCTGGTTTTGGGCCCCATTCAGATCCTGACCAACTTTCCAGGGTGATCCAGGTTCTCACCCCATCTGCTACAATACTGATAAGAATTCCCAGACAGACAGACAGGGCTGTAAAGCCTTGAAGAGAGAACAGAATTAGAATGGTCTTTATTAGACCATGTATCAGTGTCTATAGCTGCAAAGAAATTCATTTGCACTATATCTACAATGCAGTTTGAACTTTTCCTTCGTTTGGCAAAGCACATCAGGTTTGATTTAACAATTCTCTTTGTGGCTTTGCTTTTCTGTCCACAGCTTCATATATTTACAAAAGGATAGATGCATGAAGACTTCTGCCAGAGTATAAAAAAATAACTATCACTATACATGCCTGTATACAATTGAAGAAAACTGTATTAATAGAAAGAATAAGTTATAAAAATCTCTCTGCATATTGAAGTTATGACAATTTCAGCTGCTAGCATTTTATAAGTCATGGTCATTTATTGCACTAAGGAAAAATACAAACCTCATTCTGCATTAAGAAAGCAAGCATTTAGCTCTCCAGGTAATATTGTGAAAGTAAAAGTTGGTATCCACAAAGCTGAATGAGAACTGTTATGAACTGCTCACAAGTAGCACACACTGCACAATTCACCTGCTGTCAACACTGACATGACATTGCATTTCTGAAGTATTCCAAGTTAATAATATGCACAAACAAAACAAACTAGTTCCGTTTGTTTGGCAGCAGGAAACTGAACTCTTGATAGAGAATGGGACTGCACTGGGAAGGGTCCTCTCCAGGTCACCTCCTTTGAGCACCTCAATGTGGAACTAGAAGAAAGCAAGGAACAGAAAGCAGAGCAACCCAGATCTGCTCCAGCTCAGTGGCAGGGAAGGGGTTCCTGGCTCCCCTGTAGGTCACACAGCTTCTTCTTGAGTCCATGAAAGGTAACACAGGGCTCACATGATGAAGGAAAAGAAACAGCCCTGTGGGCAATGCAGAATGCGATCCTATACAGACTTGTTCATCATCATATTTTTTCCAACTCAGAACTTCAGTTTGGAAGATTTATATCTTAACTATTTTTTCTTTGATTGTTCTTTCTCTATTGAAATTTAAAGGGATTAAGTGGCTATGGAGTAGATCAATTGGTGTTCTTGTTTTGATTTTTATGAGGATGTCTGCAGAAGAATATCCACCCCTAATTCCTTGCAATTACTGAATTCTGAAATGTAAAAAATTAGTCACAGGATTTTTTTAAAATCAAACATTCTTTAACCAGATGTGGGGTTTGTTCATTTAATATATTATATATGCACATATTTATCAATGCTTTTGTAAAGGGTAAAGAGTCTAAAAAAATAATATATTCAGTTCACAGTAGAGTGAGTCCCAGACACAAAATCTCCAATATTCGGCTATTGCTGCTACAGCTTATGAACGTATCAGTTTCAGAAGAAGAAAAAGAACAAGTTCAAATAACAAAACAATTGATCAGGCAACAAAGGAACATAGAAAGTGAGACAACAGCAAAAACTTAATTAAGTAAATATACCTGAGAACATCTCTTGTACGCAAGAAGCTTCATTTTTTTTGTGAATGTCCAGTTTTCTCCTCTGAGCACTCTGCTGCCACAATATCCCTCCTTCCCCAATTTTTCTAGATAAATATTCATGTTATAAATTACCTAGAGCCAGGAAGAACTACTCAGTTCCTTCCAGCTATGCATCCATGAGTCAGAATGTCCAGAGAGAGTGGGCAACAAGGACAGGCGTGCAAAATCATTATATTTAGAAATATTTGAAGAAATGGGACAGAAATAGACAGTCTTTGCTCAATCTCCATCTACTTCTGCTCGCTGTGTGCTGTGTTCCTGGAGCATGAAGAGAGAAAAGCAGAGACAGAGGGTACTCATACATTCAATCCATGCTCCAAACATCCACAGCATTCATTCCCTGAGCCTGCTCCTGCCCTGTCCTTCTGGAGGGACACCCCTTCACTCAGAGCCAGGAGCAGGACACAGGTAAGGACAATGTCCAGCTCTTTCCAGAGCCACAGAACCTCTTCCTAAATATCCAAGACATTTTTACCTCTCATCTTGGTGCATAATTAAATAAACAGATCTATCAGGAAGGACTGAGAAATCCACAACAGAATACCATACCACAAATGATAAATGATGGTCATCTTGGAAGGTCTCCAAGCCAGAGACATCCCAGTTAGACAAAGAACCTCTAACACAGAGGGGAAAGGTGCCACTTTTCCCCCAGTTCTGTGTGGAGCTCAGTTCACTTAGTCATCCCACATCAAACACAAAAAACAATGCAAATTTAAAATCAAGCTACACTCCAACAATTAATTTAACAATAATGGGTCAAAAGGGTATATTAGAAAAATTCAAATTTACCAGTATCACTTGCTTGGAACTATATTAAATTTGAAGTACAAGATAGATGCTTCTAACTTCTCAATTAAATAAAAGAAGTAGTGATTAAGTGATGACAGTAATTTACATAAGACTTTTTTCCCAGAATTTCGTGCAGCTCTTCTTATAGTAGGCTCAGTAACTCTGATGCTTACAGATCAAAAGAAAAGTTAACCAAAACCAGCTATTCAAATATTCCTAATCCTAAAGCTTGTTTTAAATTACATATGTATTTCAATTCACATGCTCACTCATTGAAAACTGAGATCTCAACATGTTATTCTGACATTTCATCCAATCCAAGAAAATTACATGAACACAGCTCTTTAGGAGCACCTCAGTATAGGAAATACACTGGAAAGGATCTCATAGATTATTTAGAGGTTGCTATAACACCATACAGATATGTGGACATACCAACAATGGCAGATGATGGGAAGAACCTTTTCATTTCCAGCGTAACTGCAGGCCATTCATATATGCTGGTATTTCAACACTGTCCTTCAAGTTCCATAACTTCTATTTTTTTGTCATAAAGTTGGCTCTCCACTATCCTTAGCACTCCAGAAGAATTCTCTCACCCATCCTACACTGAATTTAGCATTCTTGAATAGGGCTCATCAACAATGTACAATAGTTAATACTTATCTTCCCTACTGGAAATGCAACAATGCAATATCTGATGACTACTATGACCACTGTTATTGTTTACAGTGTCAGTATCCCACAGCTATCCCTGCAACTGATTCACATATTTGTAATTTTCTTTCCATATTTTTTTCCTTTTTCTTCAATCTCTTTATTTTGAAGCCCTTCAATACTAAAGAAAAAAAATCTGATGTCAAAAGAAGAGCATTTTATATCAGAATACTGAACTCTAGGCCAGGGCTCTTTTTTTCTGTGAAGATGGTCAGTGTGGAGAGATAAGGAAGGAAATCAATAACCAAATGAAAAAGGTTTTTAACAGGTGGGGGGAGGGACGGCGGGGCTGAAAAAAAAACCAAAGCAAAACACAAAACCAAATCAAACAAAAAAACTACCCACAACATTTTATAAGAAACCTTGGCACTAGCTTAAATAGGTTAGCTGAGAAATCACTTTTAATATCAGAGGTTTCCAATGCACAGTTTTCAGTATATATAGTGCAGTGCTAGAATGACTGGGTTGCTTTGTCAATGCTTCTCTTTCAGAAGCCAACTCAGATCTTCAGAATTACAGTATCCTTCAGCCCAAATTCCTCATATTAACTACCTGCTAGTAAATAGAGTCTTTCTGTATTAATAACGGATATTTCTATTCATTGTCCACACTTACTTGTGTGCATTATAGTAGCAGTTTTTGTCTCTTCTGAAAAATATATCAATAGGAAAACTCCAAAGCTCACCTCCCACCCTCCAGTCTCTTTCACAGTGTTAAGAATTTAGAAAATTGCTTTATGTAAAAAGTCTGGAGCTTTCCCTCTTGTTGAGAAAAACAGAACATAGACAAAATCTCATCTGCCATAAAAAAGAAGGATGGTCAAGACAAAGTGTGCTTTGTGAACAGCAAGCCTCAGTGGCCCTCTGAATGGGGAATGGTCCTTCCTGAGGCTGGAAGGCATCTTTTTTCACTGTGGGTGATCCAGGATTAATCTCAAACAAAGTAGTAATGATTACAAATTACAGACCAATTTCTATCTTGCCTGCTGTGACAAAGATTACTGAAAAATTGGTTCACTCACCAATGATGAGCTGTCCAATATTGTGCACACTAAAATTACATGGAACCACCATCCAGATTTTTGGCCCCTGATGGAATTCAAATGGCCCTAGAAACATGACCAGTAGTTTCTTCTGCACACAGATCAACAGCCACATTTCTGCCCCTGTGGTCATGAATTCAAAAGCCTTGCAGAATTTTTTCTTTTTAGTTTTACCTTTTGCTGTTTTTTAACAGTATACTGTAGCAATGAAATGCTAGTTAATGTGCTCAAATTGTGGGACTAGTCCTCAACAGGTGCCTCCATTTGCTTTTTCACAATGTTCAGGTGGGTCTGGGAGAAACACAGACTGTTTCCTTTCATGTTTAAATTCATTTCAGAGTGTAACTCACGGCCATTAGGTCTATTCATAGAAACCCATAATGGAATCATATTTGTTTCTGAAGGATCTATCACTGCATCAAAAGAGATGAATAGTATCTCCTCCAAGGAGAGGACAGATACAGAAAGGTTGAAAGGATGCTTTAATGGAATATATGATAACTTTAACAAGAACAACACACAAAACACACCTCTTGAGGAACAGATCTTACTAGGCTGAAATAAGGTGCTGGCTCCTATGATGCTCCAACCTCTATTCAAACTGGTTTATATATTGTTACCCTTGGATGCTTGAAATATGTTTTACAAGCTCAGGGGCTTTTTGAGTCACAGAAAAATAAGAGCAAAATTCTCCCACAGAAAAGAGTAAGAGAAGACTCTCAGGCAGCTGGAGAGGAGGAAGGCAGATCATATAAACCAGAACAACAATTGAACACAACTGATAACCCTAGCACCAGCTGAATTTGGAAACGACATATTATAAAAAGCAGATCTTGACACAAATACTGAGGTAGCTGGTCAGCGTGGGCCGAAATGGTGAGCCAGTAGTGGGATGGGGCAGCAGCCTGGGGGTGAACACATATTTGCCAAAAGCAGCATCTTCCAATTGAGAATTTTAAAGCATTTTAAGAAAAGCGATAAAGCATTATTCTCTCCAGTTTATGAAAAAGAAAACTGAAGAATGGTAAGGCAGCTTATTCAATGTCACACAATAAGATGTAAAGAGGGAAGAAGCAGACCCCAGGTCTCTTGATCACAAAATCTCTCCATTTCATTTAATGAACTTGCCTCCCAGATGCAGAGAGATATTATAGTGCCTTAGGGCAAATCCAGATTTTCATAACTAAGCAGAATGTGAATCAAAATGGATAAGGAATTGCATCCTAAGTAAAACCCTTACTTAAGATATAAAAATGCAAAAATGTTCTTTAAAACGTCAAACAGTTTGGAAAGATACCTTTGCTCAACAAAGGAGAGGAGTTTTCCTTCCTGCCTCACCCTCAACAAACTCAGTGTATACATTCAAAATGAGCTACTCATTTGGGTACGTGAAATTGTATAACTTATGGAAGATGCAAGAAACTGGGAGCATGGGAAATCTGGGGGCATGAAGCATAAATGGGTACTACCAACCTTCATGCAACTAGAAATATCTTCAAGAATGGCACAGTGGGCTGGGCAGGTGAGCCCTAACATGGAAATACATGGGAGGAAGTCAGAAAAAAGTTGCAGGACAATTCCCAATCCACATTTCATGGGTAACCCTGTACTTGCAAAAGGTGTCAGTACCGTTAATAGTCAAGAGATATTAAGGCAAGAGTAAGCACAAGGAAGAGCAGAAGGCAAAGCATGATGCTGTCCACAGCACAGCACTTGTTCAGCACTGCCACCAGCAGACCTGCAAAGACTGGAAAAATACTGCTCTAATTTCATTTGGCCCACTTAAAGATTTGGAGGAAACAGAAATACAGCTTTATTTAATGTTCTAAACTGCTCTGTGTCTGAGGAGATTGGACAGCCATGCCAGTTTGTGTTCAATCTGCACATTATGTTTATGTGAGCTTACATCTTTTTGATGCAGCATGGTTACACTTACAGCAGTTTGCAGCTTCCCCAGGAAACCATTGGAAATGGGATCTGTGCCCAACTGTTTTAAGTAAATAAATGAAATATGCTAATTAGCACCCTATTAGTTCACAGCAGGGAGTAATCCAGGGTACTTTTATTGGAAATTATTCTGTCATTCAGGAAGCTGCTCAGAATGCAAACTGGCCCAATTTCATCTTTTTACCAATGGTGGATGCCATCCAAATAATGGAGACACCACTAAGCACAATATGTAGGACACAGTGGTGTTGCATGAAATCTCCTTTCAGTCTCCCAAGAGTCTGGTCTAGAGATATGCTGGCAAATCCCCCACTAGATATGCTGTCTGCATTTAGATTGAGGGGTTGTTTTGTCAAGCACACTTTTAAGCACATAGTTTATTTTCCTCCCTACAACTGGCATTTCAAATATTGCTCCAGAATACTTTCTGAACTTATCACAAATCTATATTAATGTTGACTTGTTTTTTTTATCTTATTTGCCAGCAATACTGAGGCTGGGACACACCAGAGGTACATGTCCAGAGAACAGGAAAACGTGGCATGAACAAAGTCGAATTCCAAACTCAGTATTTTCATACTGCAAGGAAAAAAATTATTTTTACATAATTTATATTAAAAATATAGTTTAGTTGTATGTAATTATAGATATTTTACCTCTTCACTAACAAAGTAGAGTTACCAGACTGGTTAGTGCAGATCCTTAAAATCAGCCTGACAACAAGATGACATTGGAGTAATGCAGGCACTGAAAAAAAAGCTTAACAAAAAAGTAGCATGTTTTCCAATCCAGTCTTTCAGAAACACCCATTTTCAAAGAGCTTTGGGGCTTTTGGGGATTAGACACTATGACACATCTGTCAGGTTGCCAGTAAGCATGTCAAAATCTCCATAATGGTTTGAGTTATGCAATGAAGCTTACTTATGTTATAGAGATACCAGTAGCACACCTTTCTTTTGTTATCAAATTTATATGAAACGTTACAGGGATTACCTTGTTTTTTTTCTGACTGCCATTTAAACCAGAGAGGGACTTCAGTTTTTATTCTGCTGAGCAGAAAGGCAGTTTTGAGTGAGTTCCCTGTAAAACTTCTAGGTCTTCCTTCTGAAAAGGCCTACATTCAAGCATTACTTGAAATCTATATTGCATAGATTTAAGGCTCAAAACACAATTTTTTATATTAAAATTGTCACGACTTGTGACAAGCAATCTTGGTTTTATTTAAGCAGTTGAATCTTTCAATTTACATAGGATCTAGGGTTTTTTTGTATGAATTACAGTCTTAATTCATTAATAAAGTTGTGCTGCTCATGTTCACTATAGATCCTGCCACAGTTATTTAATCCTGATATCCATTTACACCATAATTGGAGCATTTATATACATGAGTGCTAGCCACTGGAACCAGTGTTTTTAATTTCAAAGGGTCAATTTTAAAGTTGGGAAATTCAAATCAAGAAAAGGAAAGCAACAAGACCTTGAGTAGCATGCCACAGTCCTCAGCATTTCAAATCTACACTAAATACTCTTTCAAAAGGGAATTTTTCTAACATAAAGAGAGGACCATACTATCAAGTGGCTAATGTAATATGGGTCTCCTGCCTTCAGTTTAGCAGTGCCAGTTAGGTCACCCAAGGATCAAGGCCTTGCTGATGCTCTCAGGAAAGATAGTTTTACTCTGTATGCTTGGAATCCCTGACACAATGTGGCTCCAATTCTCAGGGATCCTCTTCTTTAATATCTAATAATATTGTGTGTTGTGTATCCAGGACTGTTCAGAAACATGCCCCGTGGCTTTGTTCAAGATACGTTTATTTTATTTTTATTTTTCCTTTACAACTGAGATGCTAGGGTCTTCACTGAACACTAAAGAGGTAACATCAGTGACTCGCTGCATGATGTGACTGGACTCAAAGGACTGTTTATAGATCTGTAGAGAATATAACACATAGATCTCTCTTTTGGGAATAACCCTTTTTATCATTAGAATATATGCTTTCCCTCATGCAGAATAAAACCCTGGGATTTTTCAACACAGAACAAAAGCTCAGAACCCCCGCAATGTGACACAAAAAAGGGTGGTATTTAGGCAAATGGAGCAGTTAAGACAACTGCAGCCCTCAGACCCAGCATTGCCCCTGCACACAGCTGCACAAACACCCAGGGAGGCAGCCCTGACACAGAACCTGCTGGGGCAAAACCTGCCTGTGGAGTACCCTGCAAACACCCTCACGCCACATCTGAACTCGGAGCAGATCCGAGCCCATCTGTTCCTTCACTACTGGCAAATGTTCACCAAGGGAAGACTAAAAAGCTATGTGTGTCTCACCAGTAGTTGATATCATTGACTTAGCATCAGAGAATACCAGAACATCCCCAAAGAAGTCAGGAGGACAAACACTGCACTGCTGGCAAGGAGATACCACAGTCAGTTTAGCATTTATCTGCTCTGTTAACTGTGGAATACAGAGTTGAGTATTTCTGCTACATACATTTATTTAACCTGTTGAAAAGTCATGCAGAGAGGAGAATGAGCTCTGAATGCTTTTACACATTTACAGTTGCTGGGAAAAACATTTGCCTTTAAATCCACATGTTCAATATATCCATCTCACTTTGAGTCTGGCCTTCTGAAAAGAAAATTCACAGCCTGGCATTGGGGATGAAAAAAACTGAGAGAAAAATCCCTATTGACACATTAAATTAGACATGTTTGCAGGGCCGCCAGAGATGGCAATTACTCTGCTGCAGCTTCTGTGGACAGATTACAGCAGAAAACACTGACTGCTACGAGTAATTCTACCTGCTAATTACTTGGGAAGACTCAGGTACTAAACTGACCTGAATGTTTTCACAGGTCCTGGGACCCATTAAAGGAAAGAACTTTAAAAAGCCACATAGTGATGCTGACAGGAACTCTGGAGCTGTTGAAAATCCATCAAAAATATTCTGGCAGTATAATGATTAGCGTTTCAGTCAGCCCCAATCTGTGCAAGCATTCACATTTCTCAGCAGTTATGACAAAAAGAAGTGCTTTAATGGGGTGGTGATTTTTTTCCCCGTATATATATATATTTTTTTTTTTTTTAAGAAAGAAGAAATATGTTAAAGTCAAAGTCTCCCATATGGTGTTCAGGGATCAACATTAGTACATTACACCCAAATCTCTGCTCACTTCCTCAAACAGAAAGAGAGGATGACCTTCTTTTNTCCTTTTTTTCCATTTCTGACTAAAAAGCACCCACAGCCCCTGACGCGTGTCCAATACACGCAGCCCCGAGCACAAACCAAGCCAGCAGGGAGCTAACAGGAGTGGCTTTGCTCCTGCAGGATGGGTGGGCCATGTGATAGGGTGTCCCCAGTGGCACAGTGAGCTCTGGCACAACTTCTGATCCACCAGGACTTGGGCAGCACAGAGGGCAGGAGCTGGAGCTCCAGCACTGCTCAAGGGGGCTTGCTGGGGAGGATAAAACAGATTGTCACATCCAAACCATTAACTCTCCAAAGAGGGGATGACTTGCAATTTTTTTGGTAGCATGCTGAAACAATACCTTCAAAGGTCAGAATTGGGAACCCAAGTTGCAAACAGCTTTCTCCTGTGGCAGTAAGCTCCCTAACCCTGCTACCAAAGAATGCTCTCGTCAGAAAAATCTTTCTCTGACAGCTATTTGCCAAAAGAACTGTTAACCATGGAATGTCCAAAAAGAACCCCAGACCAAGGTGCAAGCATCTTTCTATCTTAAAAAATGTTCTGCATGCATTTACCAAGGCAGAAAAAAAATCACACAGAAAGCATAAGGAAGCTTTGTGTAAATAAATCGGCATCTACCACCACTTTCCAGCCAGCACACTTACCCCGTGGGGGACTGGGGTTGTCCAATGTCAGGCAATAAATCAGACTGAGGTATCCTGGTCAGGAGCACATAGCAAACATTAGAGACACACTGTTAAGCTCACATTTATAAGCAGCATTTCTTTCAGTGTCTTCTACAGCACAAAGGTAAGTGGAAAATTTTGTCACAGCTCCAATACACAGGCAAAGCCCAGATAATCCAGGACCCAGAAAATCTGCATTTCACATCTAAAAATTCAAATCTTCTATGACAAAGACAACCTGCCATTTGCCATTCCGTAAGAATTTGGGTATAATTAAATACTGCTAGAGATTCAAGGAAAGATGTGTTATTTCCTGTGAGGAAAAAAGGGTGACTTAGAGGTTTTTAATATTATAGTTATTGCTTTTCAGAAAGTCTCCTCAGGAAACATCGGAAAATCCCTTCTCTCCAAATAGACAAGCCTAAAATTACAGATTCATTAAATCAGTGTGTGAGTAAGAAGTTTCTTCATATAGCATCACTATGTTTAAAACAGAAAAAACACAACCTCGTTTCATCTGGTGAGGCTGAACAATCTGTAACAAAAAGAGAATATATAAACAAAGCACACTGCTCCCTGGCTCAGTCTTTGCTGTCAAAACTTGCTCCTGCCCAGGGTCCATTTCCCAATCCTACCTACATTTAAACTACCACGGTGCCAAACTCTTATGTTAGGGTTGCATTAAACACATCAAGATTTACTTGTTTAATGAGCAGTAATGCCACCAGCCTTTCAGCTTGACACCAAAAACACCTGATCAAGGCTCTGCTACAGAATTTAATCCACTAGGCAGCTGCCTAACATGTGAGAATATTCTCTACTTATGTAGTGTGTCTTATGACAATTCTGAACAAAATTATTCTCTTTACTGTATCCAGAGTCCATTAATATTTTTTTGAGATTACAGCTTACATGAAATTATTAAAAACAGTGCAGCAGGAGCATTTAATAAACAAGTTGAGAATTGTGAGATAGATACATATATATATATATATATATCAGACCAAGATATATATATATATTTAGATCAACCTGGTTATCATCTAGTGAGTGTAACAAAACAAAAGTATGGAGTAAACACTTCCATAAATACTTTGAACTGCACTAATCTGCCTATTCCATCAGACTAAACTAATTTATCTGAGCCAGTAAACCAACAAAAAAATGTGAGCTGCTCACATTTTCCCACAAATAATATCCCTTCACATTGTCTGTGACCACCAAAACACTCTTGGCCACATTTTAACCAGATTTTGATAAACATTACCACTAGGAATGATTTTTTTTCTCCTCCAGACTTTGCTTCTCTTCTGTAAAATGAGCAGCTATTATCAACATGTGAGTTCTCCAGCTAGAAAGGGAACCAGGTGTCCAAATCAAGACTCAGTGGAAGCTGATAATTGTGTATATCTGGAGATTCTCTGGTTTAGTGGATTTTGCTACCTCCAGAGCCAAAACACAACTCCTGATAACAAGGCACAGAGGCAGCAGCTGCCTTCTGACTCTGTACTTCTGTGGAGGTGCAAACCACTTTTGACAGCTTTGTTAAAGCTGGATTTTTACATGCTTGCTTATGACTACACCTTGCTTCAACAAGGTGTTTAGATCTGTATGCTGTTTTAAACAGGACAGCAATGTCACCCGAAACAAAGATCACATGGCCTTGAAATTAAATCCATGCTTGAGGCCTTGCTCAGTGGCTGCTGCTTCTCACAGTGCTCTGGATGCCAGAGCAGCTCCTGCAGAGGTGCAGAGGGCAGCACCTGCAGTGAGCTGGTGTCACGCTGCAGACATGCTGAGGAAACAGAAGGATTCTCTTGAAGCATCTGTGAGTACAGGACAGGCAGATTTGCTTCCCTAAGAGTAGCGCCAAGTTCCGGCAGTGACCTGTTAGAAAATTATTTTGTTTCTGGGCTCTGTTGCTGATATATAATCAGCAGATAATACTTGCATAACATTTCACCAACTTGTGGAATATTGCAAACATTAATATCCATAGAGCACAATGAGCAGGGGACTGAGAAGAACTTACAAATGCTATTCTAAGACCACCCCAGTGGCTCATTAGCAGTTGACTTTACAGTTATACATGCAATTTTCCACACGGGCCACCTCCTAGGGAAAACAGATGGTGAGAAAGAGCCTTCTTTCCCCTTACCACCATCCTTGCAAAGAAGTAACTTCTCTATTTTGACAGGTATTTTCCCACGATTAACATTTAACTTCACAAAAAGAAAAAAGTATTGGTGTGTCTTTCTTGGGCAAATAAACAGCTATACCCAGGAGAAACTAACACATTCAAAACAAAAGGGATATTTCTATATTTGAAAAATTACACATCTATTTTTTGCCTTTTTTTTTTTGGTCCTTTCAGGAAGCTTGCAAATGTTAGAGACATATTTGATCAGTGCTTCAGCTGGACAGTAACACGTTTCTGTACAGTAGATGACAAATGAAATTATCTTTTATATCTCTCATTGGTTTATGTATTTCTTAGCTTTACCAATTTTGTTCTCATAGATGTCCAGGAATGCAAGACAATTAAAATGCGTAGTTCGTTCCAGCAGCACAATTCTGCCTCTGACACAGCTCAAATAAAACTGTATCATATATAAATATTTTACTGAGTCCACAGATAACTTCTGTTCCACATCATGGCAGTGGTCCTAATGTCAGGGAGGGCAAGTAAGGCTCATGCTCCTCCTTTGACTATGCAAGAATATTTATCTGCGAGATAAAACCACATGTGAATCACTGAGCCTTACTTTCACCTGACATGTTAATTTAGATAACACCACAAAGACAAAGCTTCCTTCTTCAACCTTGACACAAAACATTCCAAAAAGACATTAAAAGGAGGGATCATCTTTTTCTGAAAGATAGAAATGTTTTTCACAAGTCAAACACGTCTCATAATTGTTTCTGTGCTTGCGCTGTAACTGATTTAAAGGTATTTTTAAAAATAAGACAAAGATTTGGATATCTTATTTGCAAAAGCTATTGCAGTTTTCAGTGATTAACTGCTGATGCTTTGAATGGAAAAGGATGCAAGACAACCATCACAGGTCTGGCACTCTAGAAACCCTCTGCCTCTAGCAGCAAAAGCACATACACTAATGAACTGGATAGCTCTTCAATAACAGCTGATTTATATAAACTATAATGGTTTCTACTGAGTTAAATGTATTTATAACACATTGCAAGATATAAATATGCAGCAGGAGGGGACCCCATGCTTTGCATGTCTTTTGATCAGGCACTGTGTTTATTGTCACTCATTTTAAAATCAGATGCCAAAGTAGAAGGGACTTCAATCACAGTAACCCTATCTCATGGTGGTTTCAGAGAGCACCCTCCAGCAAAATGCCTAATTAGCAGCATTTTCTGAAGATTTGGGGCACCCAACTTGAGACAATCTGTGTCTGATTTCCAGAGATGCTGAACATTCATAGCTCATGTTGGATCAGAAACAGCACAAGGTAGCTCAGCCTGAAGGGCAGAGATGCTTCACAAGACCAGACATTACAAGATGCAGGATGGGTGGTCACTTCAGTCTGAACACACACCCAGCAGCTACAGAAAACATTACATGTTGCCTGATTCCATCAGCATAAAATTAAGCTTCTTTTTTAACAGACAAGCAAAATTAAAAAGCTCTGGATCATATTTGAATTGCTGTTTTGAAGACTGTGACATCTGTTGTCGAGTTAAGCATAAGCAGCATCTCATATACAGACTCACTTATCCTGGTGTGTAGTCTCTACATTTTAAGTTGTTCTTAATTTCTATGTCTTTGACTCAGATTTTGTACAGAATTATTTTGCAAATATAAGGTACATCCAGGAACTACTTGAATGTATTCCTCACAGCAAGAATGAAACTTAAGAAACTTAGGCACATTTACCAAATGCCTCAATAATAATGCTAGAATTAAAAGGATAGAAGAAAATAATCTCCTATGCCTCCAGAACTAAGAATACATGTTTCTCTAGCTTTTTCTCTTTGATGGAAAGACAGCTAAAATGGACTACAGAACAAAACCAGTCACATTTCATCTACTCAGAGTGTCACACAACACAGAGCATTTATCTCACCAAAATTTTGAAATTTAGAAAAGTCAGAGAAGAAAGTTCTTGATTTAGAGGGTGGGCAACTTTTTCCTGGTGAGGGAGTAATATTTGGGTTTGGAAAATCTAATAAATTGTATTTTTGCTTTATAACTTATTTTACAGCGGCTGGTTATGTATCTGAGGAAGATATTACACTTGTTTTTATTAAGGACAACAAGCATCTAAAGGCTGACCTAAACAAAAACATCATGTTTGCAAAGATTTGAATTCAGATTTGAATTCAAATGCTTTCAATTACTAAACCACAATTTTACTTTTTGCCTGCAAGGTGATGTGGGCACAACGATAAAATAGACCCACTGAGGAGGCTGCAGACACCAAACCATCTAATGGTGGCCTCCAACTGAGAACTATTTGAACTGCTTCAGATATGTGCTCATGGGAAAGTGAAACAAGCATCAAAATTCAGATAAACATTTCTAAAGCTATTGCTTATCTAGCAGAGTTATTACTTTACAAACATTTACAACCCATGGAAGGATGTGGACTCTGAAATACCAGAAGGGATAGTCCTCAATTCCCTTGAGCATAAACTAGTCCAGCTAAAAATTTTGCACAGGGAAAATTTTAGCTCATTGTGACTAACAGGTTTCATTGCTACAGCAAGTAACTGGCAGTGTGTTTATCCACTCCACAAATTAATACCCTGTGTGCCCATTGCAATATGTTGTTACCAGGTAAGCCCTTTTTCTCCATCTAGAAGGGGCTCAGGAAGGATAAGCAGCACTGCATTCTCCAATAAATAAATTTGAAAAAGAAAAAAAGCTGCCAGCACACAGAGGTGTTAATATCTTCCACTCAAGAATTATGGAGAGGAAAGTAATATGGTCTGTAAATGGTGCAGGCAGCCCAGGAAGCTGAGTTCAACGTCACTCCATACCACTGATGTGGTCATGGTGTGACTTCTTAACAGTCTGTAGGAATCTTGGGGAGGAGGGTCAAGATGAGGGGGATGACTTGTCCATGGAATTCACAGTCTAGATATGTTTGGCAGCTTTTCATTCCCCATATTACACAGATACTTTATAAATGTGCCTGCCCAACCACAAGGGATTTTCTCATGAGTTGCCAACTATTTGTTATAGGTTGATTCTTGCTTAGAGAGCAAGAGAATAGAGAGGGCACCCATTCCAAAGGGCTGCCTTAGCACACTCACACAGATGTTGAAGTAAAACAGTCAGGGTCATATAGAGAAAATAAGGATCTCCAGTCAGGAATCTCAAACAGATAAAAACAAACGTGACCCCTACAGAAATCTATAGCAGTCTGAGGTACCCTACAAATGCGTCTCTCTACTTATGGCTGCATCTTTCTTTGGAATAATTCTTAAATGGACTTCAACTTGACATGTTCCTGCCTTGAAAAATGTTTCCCTGTACTGTTACCCTACTAAAATGAGAAGTATCATGTTGCTCCACAATTTCAGAGGAGCAATGTCTGACCTAGGGCAGAATATTTGGGTTTATAGTCAGTAGAAGTGCAGACTGTCAAATTCTACTGCAACAGTTCTGTTCTGGGGTAGTGCCAGGCTTTGTCTTGAGAACTGATCCACAGAGATACCTGGGGTCCACTAGAGAGGAAGCCCAAACAATGGGATGAACATGACACATGCTGTTCAGTCTCATAAAGACTAGACACAGGTCAATTCTCTTTGGAGGGAGCAAAATATTTTCTATGTTACTACTACAATTTGTAAAATGAGAGCTTAGATTTCACATTAACAACTACGTTCTGAAAGAAATCAAAGAATGTACGGTATCACCCCCCCATACTGCACAGATCCAGGAATTATGAAGAGGTGGAAAAATCCAGTCTGCATCACTGGGAAAATTTATAAAAAATTCAGAAGTATTTAATCATTTACACAGTTGGATCGCTGACCTTAAAAGTTGTTTTAAAAAATTAAGAACCTCAAAAAAACTATTCAAAAATAGAGACTACACTTAATGTAGATTATTTGTTCCCCAAAATTATTAAATATGAGTAAATTTAATAACAAATTACATATGAACACAATTACATGCATGTGTGATCAGATCTGAAAACTTCAGAGCACAGCTATGCAGCATCAGGCTGAGGCAGTGAGTGTGGCACCTATGGAAAAAGCCTCTCTGAGGCACTAACAATTCTCATGTGTGCCCAGCTGCTGCCTGGCACAATACTGAGGGCATTTGCAGCCTGGCAAAATATTTATTGTGAAACTCATCTAAATTTAGATTTCATTGCAAATCAGACAACAATCCCTTTCTCTACCATACCTCATGTATGAAAAATTATCTCTAAATTTCAGATCCTTCCTTCCATCTTATTACACCTAATCTATTCATCACACAGGCCACAGTAAAACAACATCTGAACAATAATTTAAGAAACACAGCTATGATCTGAAATCTGGTATAAAAAGGGATGTGCTTATTAAGTGTCACTAACATGGCATTCAATGGAATAAGTGTTAACATCCTACTTGAACAAAATTCAACTCAATTAAGTATGACGAACATATTCTTCACATCTCATTAAAACTATTATTCAGATTTATTGGTACAGAGTATCAGTAATTTGGTCAGTTGGCCAGCGATTAATCCCTAGGTATTAAACTCTGTAAAGCACTTCATGATTTGCTGTGAAGAAATAAGTATTCGCTGCAAAAATAACAAGCCCTTCACTTTGGAGGAACTTTTTTGGGTTTCAGTTAAAAAAAAAAAAAAGAAAGAGAAAGAAAGCAGTGTTAACTTGCATGCATGAGAAGTGCATCTTTGATTGCCAGGTGCTGAAATATTTTGCTCAATTTGCCTTGACTTAGGAAGTGCTCTCTGATCTCAAAATTGTTGATGCTAAAAAAAAGGAGATTTGTCTTAAAAGAGCAAAACAGGCAGTACTATAAAAATAATGAGCTGGGAAGACTCTTAAACCTTTTACATAATAGAACCTCTCACTACACTGAGGAAGATTCCCTCAAGGCCCAGTATACCTCTTTACTTTTATTTTGGTTTAAACAGGCAAACACCATAGCATCAATTAAAAAGGCCACTTATTTACTAAGCATTCAAAGTCTACAGCAGTTAAGAGGATTAACTGTCTTCATGCATATGAAATTTAAACATAGGAGATTAAAGACAAACCAACCTGGTCACACACAACTAACTTCAATTAACCTATCTGCACCCCCTAAGCATTTCTGTTAATAAGCACAGACCACTGGTCCCCATTCAGATGCTGATATTGCGACAAGTTTTCTCCACATGAGCTGAGAGAAGAGCACTGTCAGAACACAGCTTCAGAAGGAAAAAGGAAAAAAAAAGAAACAAAACTCTTGGAATAAACCATAAAGCAGCAGCTCCAAGAATATGCCAGCTGGACCACAGTGGAAAACATACAGGGAGACCTCCACAGCCACCTTCCAAAACTACTGGCATTTAAGCATCCAAACACTGGAGGCAACTTTAATGTAATCTGGAATTTGAAAACAACTCTTACTGCAATTGATGGGACAGGAAATGTCACAAGCTATAGCTGCTCCATTCATTTCAACAACATTACAGCGCTGAAGTGATTTGTATCTATCACATTAAACATCTTCTAATGGCGACTGCAGCCATTTTATCCTAACATAATTAAATTAATAACAGTCAAACTCCAGCTCTGCCTGGTTACAAAGATGTGTTCTTTCTGACCTTCACCACATAAGAGGCTGCCAGCAAAGAGTTGCAGCAGTACTGTCTTGAATAGTACACACTTGTCAATATTGGTTTTCAGTGTTAGAATCGAGTCCTGTTCTTCTTAGTGACACCTTTTTCACAACAAAATACTATCTTGAAATCTTCCTGGGTTGTACTAATTGCAGCCATTGCAATAGGCCAATAGCTGGGAGGGTGGAGGAGGAAGGAAGAGTTAAAGACTCTTGTTAAAGACTGTCGGTGTTGTAACCACTGGGTTTATTTAACCAGAATGTATAGGACTTGTCCATAACAAAGACAAGAAATTTCATTTAATCATATGAACAACCTATTTTTTATCCTGTAAGGGCAATTGAACACTGGAACACATTGCCTAGACAGACTGCAGTGTTTCCATCCTTGAGGATGTTCAAAATCCAGCTGGACACAGTTTTGAGCAACCTATTCCAGCTGACCCTGTTCTGAGCAGGAGGGTTGCACTTCAGGATCCAGTCTACCTCAATTGCTCTCTGCTTTTGCAGCAACTGTTATGACAGTGGTACCCACTGCTTCTGGTCTCTGTCAACACGTTCAGCCCCCCGGCAGAACAGCAGCAACAAACCCTCTCTACACAAAGCCAGAAACCTCTGTAACTCATCCATGGTATGGACATTTCCCTGCTACCTATCCTTCTGATACTTCTGATCTCTTCTGATTTCAAACCACACCATTCTGAGCAGCACACCTGAAAGTATCATAATACAAGTCCCATATTCAATACAAGGTGTCATGGATTTTTCAGTATATCTGGGATTTTTTAGCCAGTGATACCACTGACAGCTGTCACACCGTGTGCCTTTCCAGTGAACAGGGCAAAATACATGGCAATCAGGTGACCAAGAACAGTCACATAGCAAAACTGAGCCTAGGATCTCTAGTTTTTCTGATTAATAGATCACTAGAAGGGGTCTTGAGATAACACAAGTTTTTAACCACCAGTTTCATTTGCAAAAGTGTTTATTCAGATGGATAATTTTCCTGCTAGCCCTTTGTAGGTAATTGCCTCAGCCAACTGCAAAGGACTGTGAATTTTACTTCTCCCTCTGAAGTATTATGAATATAATACTATATATATATAGCAGAATTATTGTCTAATTTCACTCATTTCCAACCTGGTACAGCTGCACAAGCCCATGTGCTCTTCATAGAAGCAAGTAATATCAGAATTTGGCCTGATCTGCTGTGATGGCACATAAAGAGCATCCCACAGAAAGTTGTGCAGAATTGCCAGTTCAGAAGGGAATACCTGGCTGTCACAGCTCTCCTCCCCTGAAGCCAGGCCTTTCCTGCTGCACACCCTTCCTACTAAGTCTTCACCTAACTCTGGGTACCTGAAGGAATCCATAGCTCTAGATCAGGAACATTATTTCTTTTTCATCTGGTTAGAGTGACATACCCTCTTCTAAATAAACTGTAATTAGAGCAGCTCTAGATAGCTAGATAGCTCTAATGTCTCAAGTACCACTTTGGTCATAGGAACAATTAGTTCATTAGTAAAAAAGTAAAGAGTTTCAGTGTAAGAAATTTTATGTATTCTCTCCTACAACATTTCATGGCCAGACAGCTCACTTTATGATTTCTGGGCATCCAGATTTTGGATGTAGAAAGATAACAGTGAATCTAATTGGTGACAGATGGACCATGGCACATTTCAACAGTTTCTCAGTGACTGTAACCTTTCTGCTAATAAATAAATGCAGTAAACCCGTGAAAGTTCTTTAAAATGTAAATGGTTAAATACCCAGTGAAATACAGACTTGAGGCAGAGAAGAAGTCTATGTACCCCTTGACTGTAATTTCCCTGAATGTTTAAGCAGGACCAGTGAGTTTCTTGCCCCATTTTTACAGGAACAGAATGATATGTCATCTGAAATCATCTTCAGGTCATCTAGTGTAGATTCCCTGGTTTGTGTTTCCTTCTTGAAGGCTTCTTCACTAAAGCATTGTATATGACAACATCTGGAAGTGCTGTAACGATTCTAGAATCAGGGAACAGGTTTATTGTTTGGGGTTTTGTAAAAGTAGAGCTTCAACAATGTAGAAAACACTTCACAAAAAAAATAAATAATACTCACTTACAGTAAGTTTCTCCTACTTGCAAGCAGAATACATTTGGTGTAAATATCACTAGCAGAGTCAAAAAAATCGGGAACCTGAACCTTAAAATTTTTTTTTACATCATGTTGTGACTATTTTTTGCAAAATTGAAACTCAGTCATAGAAGTAAGGTCTTCTGTGGTTCATAAACAATATCAAAATATATATCAAAATTAAGAGGATAGAATATTAGAAACTATTGTGTGGTAGCTACACAGGAAAAAAAATACAATTATTCATTCAATAATATCTTTCCCTAGCAGCTATGTGTTTTATACAGAAACAGTCTGATATTGTACACAGTCATGAAACTCAGAGCAGTTGCAAAAGTTGGGCGTTCATCAAGCAAAACCAGCTGGTTTTGAATAAAGATCCAAATAGAAACAGCAGATTAAACCAGAAGTAAGTTATGTGGAAATCTGACACCTCAGTGCCCCTCTGTAGCTGCCCTTGCAAAGCCATTTCTCCCTTGGCTGCAAGGCCTGCAGGGACCCCACTCACAAGGCACTGAACACCTTCTGAACCTTCCCCTGCCGTGCCACTGGCTGCTGGTGCCCTCTGATTTACAGCTGGAGAGGAGAGGTGCACAGAGATGAAGGGCTTGACCCACAAGCACAATTTGCACAGCTAATCCTGGGCCCTCAGTGCAACACCAGCACCTGGAAAGGCCACCACTGCTTAATTAGGGGAAAAAATACCAACTAATCTAAAATACCTCACAAGTTTGAGTGAGCATTCAAACCATCAAGGTGAAGTATGAACAGAAACCCCACTCCATCAAAATATTGCTAAGTAGGAGGTGTTTCTTCGTTGTTGAAATTCCTCTGCTTGATGTAAGTAAAATTTATAATGAAAAAAGAGATACCATCTACAGTTCAGTATCTAGGATATTATCCTATGATACCAGAGACCCACATTTTGATTTGTACTGTAAGCTCAAAACCAAAAATAAATTTAAAATAACAACAAAAAAAATCTCACTATGCAAGTATTCTGGTCACATCTCAACACACCATAGTTCCTCTGCTTTTGGTTTCAGCTGCTTTGTGCATGAGCACAATTCAGCTGCTGCCTGCTTAAAAAGTGCCTCTGCAATTCAACTCTGCTGATCTTGTTGCAGAGCTCTGGTTTCAAACAAACGATTGGCTAGGAGGTATCAATAACAGGTTGAGGTAGCAAGGGCAGGATGATGTTAAAAATGTCATTGCCACTTAAAAGGAAGATCAAATGCCTAACAGCTTACATAGCTGTTAAGTGTATGGGAGATTCAGAGCCCAAATTACCATTCAAAAGTCACAAAGTCAATCTGAGCCTCCAAAAACCAAAGCATGTAAATCACAACCTGTTATTTTAGCATATTCCATACACAAGCAGAAGGCATATCTGTTACTCTAGCAAGACAACAGACCTGAGCAGACTCCTCACCTTGTTAACCACTGCAGGACTGAAGGCTACAGTGTTCCTTTAACTGTAACTGACTGACAGAGTTATTATTATTCCCAGCAATAGAAAAAGTATTAGCCTTGGAGACACATCAGCTAGGTCAAATGATCAAAATAGCTGCCTAAGAGCAGACAGCAATGGTTTTGTAAGAGCTCTCCAGGCTGGCTCTCTGCTCCCCAGTAACACCTAGTTTGTTTCTGAGGGAGCAGGACAGTACAGAAAGGACAGGTATTGCAGAATAAACAGCCAGTTCTGGAATGAATGGTTCCATGAAAAGGTAAATCCCTGCTCCTGAAAACCCCCACTATTCAACACACAGTAAAATTAACATCAAACCAACCAATAGAGGTTTCCCTTCCTTCAGTTGGCCAGAAAGGAAAACACACCATTTCTTTTCTTTCATATTCCCTATTCTTTACAGACCTGTACAGTCAAATCAAGCAAGTTGCTGTCAGATTTATAGACATTTATACTGTATCACTGATTTCCCAAAGAGTGCCTGTCAACATTGAGACAAGGGTCTGAAATCCACTATCCAATCTCATCAGTACAGGAGAAATACACATGCTGTAGCACATTATGGATTAAGCCCAAATGTTAAAGTGTTCATTTGAATCAAGATTTCTTCAACATACACACAGTAATTAAAAACAAACAAAAAACAATCATAGAGGGGTGATAATTTCACAATGGTCAATTCTCTGCAAGAAAAGCAGAGGAAGCCTGACCTTGACCCCACAATGCACAATGCCTGGAGGCCATCTTTAGACAGCACTGTAACCTACGTGAAAAAATAGCTCTTGTCCATAATGCAACGTGTGCCACTTAAATAATAAATACATCTGTTTTTGTATTTCACATTTGTTAGACTTGCAGAACCACTTTAATCTAGAAATCTTTGCGTATATTCTTCATTTTTCTCTGTCCTCTTCTGTTTTTATCTTTCATTCTGTGTATATACAGCTGGTATATAAAGAACCTTAGCATGAACAAAACTAAAAATCACTTAGATATCCTCACTGTAAAAAGAAAACACTGCATTATAGGATTAATCTGTTGAAAAACATTTTTTTTTAACCTACAAAAAAATTTAGAAACTGGCCATGTGTCAAGGTTAGTCAAGGTTAGCTGCTGCATTCATGAAAAAGACAGACAGGTTTGTGTCATCAAACAAGATGATTAGTTTCTCAGTCCCAGAGTGTCGTTTCACAAATCATTGATAACCTCATCAGGTGAGGTAAGTCAGTTCACATTTCAAAGATAAAGCCCTAAATAATTGCCTTAGCAAAAGTAATGAGGATTATAAAAACCAGAAAGCCACAATTTTATCAAAACAAATACAAAAAATATTTTTGAAATAAATTATAGCTGTTCTTATGTATTCTAAAGCATCAATTTTTACCTATACATTTAAAACCACGTTGCATTTTTGCAGATGTCAAAATCCCAAACAAGTCAGCTTTTGTTTCTAAATATTTGCTTCCTTTAACTTTCAGTACAAGTTCAAATCCAACACCCGTGTAATAGTACATGACAATTTTTTTTAATTATGTAGAACACAAATGTATGGCAAATGGTGCATTAGGCACAGGTATTCTGATGTTGATTACCAAACCCTAGTTATCCAAAATTCCTGGTAGCTGAAATAAGGTTGTATGCTGCTGTACCTAACTATCAGGGGAACTTATTTAACATGATTAACTGAAACCCTGATCCTCTGAATTAATATTCCCTCTGACATTTGTATTATTAAAGCTATAACTGCTCTGCAAAAGAAAAGGCTAAAATGAGCTAAGAGGCAAAGACTTTTCTAATGATTTTGTTATTTCAGAAAGAATGCCAGGTGATTACCCAGGCAAGAAGAAGCCAGAGTCCCCCAGCTGGAATGGCCCACGGTGCACTCGGACACGATGCTGGAAGGCACAGCAAGGCCCGAGACACGAGGTACAGGAGTTACAGAAATGTGATTACACGGCTGCACAGCTCAGGAATGTGAAAATCCTGATGGTTCAGTTGCAATTCTGCTGGTCATTTTGTGTGTGTAATTATTATTGATTTACTTCTTGACAGAATCTCAGCGAAAGGACAAAAAAAAATCCAGGTGTAAATGTAGGTTTTAAATGGTATTTTCATTTGGCATTAATTGTTTTAATGGTCTTTTTAATTCTGATGTCTAAGATATAAATTTTTTTCTCTTGATTTCAAGTTATCACATACTGTGCTTTAGCAAAATGAAGCGATCAAGTGTGGAATGGGCACTGAAGGCAAAGACTCAATAAAAGAGCAGCATGCTTTTCAATCTGGCCTTTTAAAACATCCACTATCAGAGGGCTTTGGAGGTTTAAGGGATTAGATACCATGACACATCTGTCAGATTATTATGTAAGAAAACTCTCCTGCTGTTTTCTGTGGGGAGAATGTCTGCTGTGGAATATTTTTTAAAAAATTAAAAAACAAAAAGACCCAAAAAAGGCAATATTTGCTTCGTAGTTTTTATGGGAAAAAAAAGATAACTTATTTTTCCTGGCCTAAAACCAAATTATATTTAGCACTCTGACTGCAGGCTTCTATCTGAATATGGATTAGCAGAGTGCACATGCTTTTACTGTTCACAACAGAGATTATGCAAAGATATCAGGATTTGTAGGTTGGCCTAACTTAGCAATAATTTACAGAGCCGGGAATCACTGACAGCATGCAAAGAATAGCAATGAAATGTAAAATGATAATTCATGTTACATTCCAGTTACATGCTTAAAAACACTTCAAATGACTGCTAAACTTAGGAAGCTTTTCTGTCTAAAACAAAAGCCATTTTACGAAAAATACCCAATATCATCCTGCCTCTCCCATGCTTTTTGGGGTAACACAGTTACATCTTGTCGGTGGTGTGGCAGCAGTGTCCACATCCTGCTGCTGAGGGCACTGCAGAGCAACAACCCATCTCCAAATTCACATCACACATGGCTGGAAAGTTGCAGCTTCATTAAAATTATTATGAGAAGCAGAAGCCTGAAGCCATTTAGCCACCACCGGTTGGATACTACAGATTTAAACAATTATTGTAAGTTCTGTATTGGTCCATTCTGATCCTCAGGTTCTGCAATTCCCATGCCCCTGCTGAGTTCTTTTAGACATCTCACCCTTACAGCAGGGGACCAGATGATGCAGGGATGTTTAGGTGGTAAGAGCTACAGTGCTGTGCTGCACAAACAAGTCACAGAGGCAAACACAGCAAGAGCTGAATTGGATGTTTCTCCTGTTCCAATAAATTTTCTCTCTCCTAGCACCTGAAATCTACCTTTGCCAGGAATTCCATTACTGACTGCACAAAGCATTTTAGATTCTGCTTTGCATAGACAGATGAACAGAAAATAGTTGCCAATAGAGAGAAGCTAGAAAGAGGCAAACTAAAAATAATCAAAAACCTGGAACACCGCTACAGATTATGATCAGGGGAACAGATAGGGTTGGTTTTTTTGTAATAGACATATGCATAGATATAGATATATAAAGTTTTTCCCAAACTTGACCTTCACAGGAGCGCAGTATGACCATGAAAAGTAATCCCTGCTCAAGGATCAATCCTAACAGTTTTTTTAAACTGACATTATCACAGTTTGGAGCTACAGGGCTCCAGTCTCAGGCACTAACCCATTACTCTCAAAGGGTGCAGGCCAAAGCAAGAAACTCCTTGCTTGCAGAGTGTATTAGGGCACTTCCTGAGCACAGGAAGCTCTCAGCACTGACACACTCATTTACTTAACATTTCAAAAACATCATCCCACTTACAGTGGGGCCCTTGTTTCTTCTTGTTTTCCCTATACTTTCTGTGAGTGGGAACCTAAAGGAGGGGTGTTCTTGCCCACACAAACTCATTTCACTAAAATTTCCCCGAATTTATAGTCTATGACCAGCAGTTTCATTGTTTCACTCTTGGCATTTCTGTAAACGAGAGCATCCTGAGCAGAAGGTTTACAAGGACCAAAGAGCAGAGCAACAAGAGCCATGAAAATACACACTTCACTCTAAATAAGAATGGTTCAGCAACAAAATGACAGATTATATTGATGAATACATAACTTGCTAGTGAAGGATAAGCACCCTTTGTTCACAGAAACTGTACAAACTTAGTCTGGAAACATTGGGTCATATTTTGTCTCTGTGTGTACCACTGACATTCATACCTGAAGTCAGTTTAATTCACATTGATAATTTAACACAGTTAAAATACCATTCATGGCTGATTATGTATATACATAGACAGCTACTATAGTGAGTTTGAAAAACAGTCAGTTCATTAACAACATTCTTCACAAAAAAGTAGTTTCTAGGAAACCATGTGCCAAAACGTGGATTCAGAAATTCATGAGAGTCTCTCATTTAGATGTCTCTTGTGCAAATGCTCTTCCCTCAGCTGGGTTCCCAGCCTGACTTTATAACCCATGATAAATCTCATTAATCCAGAAAGAGGGAATACTCTTTCCTCATATTCTAAGTCAGAATTAGGAAAGTGAGTTCAGTCTATAAAACCAAGTAATCCATAAGGTCGCACAGCAGCGTTCCTAATTTCAGCTTTTTAAACTATGCCAACACCTCTCATTTGGACAGAATCACTGTACCCTCACTCTGTAGAAAGCTAGCCAAAATTTTGTTGCAAGACCACATACCTTTGCAACAGGAGTTTAAAAATGCTCCATTTCAATCTGAGGTGTGAAACATCCAGAGTCCTAAGGCTTGAAAGCTTCAGCAGCCACAGAATTACTAGTCTGTGCTTCTTTCAAATAATTATTTAGTCTGAAAATATTTGGAAAAGGGATGATGCCTTGGCTCATAGTCAGAAAAACAGTCTTTATTGAACAATCTAGTCTTCCAGAAATTTGGATTTAATTATTTTGAGCAAAATTCATGTGTACATGCATGTAGCTCTGTAGAGGTATACACATTTTGTCTTATTTACATGCAGTCCTTACATTTAGACTTTGGGCAGCTTATGCAGATATCTCTTCTAGTGGGACTGAAAAACAGGTTCAATCCAATGTTTATAAGCAGCTGGCAAAGAGATGTGAGCGTGGCTCTTCAGGGGCAGAGTCTGCCTGGCACACACACAGGGTCACTCTCTGTGCACAGAGGTCTCAGATGAAGAGCTGCTTATTCCAACAGACACACCACAACAAACAAACACGGGCTCAAAGCCTCGGGCACAGCCAAATCTTGCTGCATCTTGGCTCAGCTCTCCAGAGCCCAATATACCCTCACTCCCACACCAAGCATCTATTGGGGCTTTCCTTTTGTTCTTCACAGGGAGCTGCCACAGGATACTGAAGTTAGAAATTAACTATTTATTTATTTTTAAACAAAAGTTAACAGGGCACATACATTCAAAAATCCAGGCTATAGTAGACTCCAATTCCCTTTCCAGTGACACCCACACCTAGCATTTCCTGGCTCCAGCAAAGCTTTCATGCAAGGTTTCTACTAAAAACACCATCATTTGCGTTGACTCTGGCCACATTTCAAATGCACTACTATTTTACATACATCTCGTATTTCATTTCTGTTACTATGCATCATCCACATTCCTAATAACCATGATGGGATGATGGGTTGTTACAGCAATTTTTCAGGATTTTCTTTTCCTGTACTCGGACTCTCTCCATCCTGCCACAAGCCTGAAGATGTTGTTCAGCTGACTTTTTGCTGGACCCTGTTAAGTGAATCCTAGTAAAGCCATTTGGACTACAGGATCTGTTCAAGAGTCTTTGTGGAGTTCAGGACATGCCTGAGGCCACCGGTGCTGTTGAGTCGTGGGTGGCCACTGGCACAAGCTGCACTTTGGAACTCCAGCCCCATCACTGCCTGAGGACCCCAGGTCACAGAACATCCTCCCAAACACAGATCTACTGTATGCAGCCAGTGTTACTGTACTGAAGAAATGTCTGTTCCTGGGACATTGGAAATGACTAGAAAGTTTACAGATCTTAGTTTGTAGTGGCTTGGCAGGAATACAGCTGAAACTAACTTGGATCTCTTTTAATTCAACCTCTGAACTAACAAGGGAAAAGAAGTCAAATGATTCTTGACATTACAAAGTCCTTGTCCTTTTATTTTGAGGATCATTTATCTTTAGTTTTGCTTTAAAAAATTCACAGCTTCTAACTCAAGATGGACATAATAGTAGAAAAGGAACTTCCAAAGGTTGACCTAAATAAGTATTTCTGAGTGCACGTATTAGCTTTGGGGCTAGAAGGATTATTTAACAAAATGAATCTGAATATTAAATAAAATAGTCTACACACTCAGGATGGTGGCAAATACTAATGCAAAAAAAAAAAAGCTCATTTCTAAGCCTACAAGTGCTTTTTTTTCCAAGTCAATCAAACACGTAGCTGATCTCATGCCAAAGCATTTAATAAAACTAAAAATGTTAAGTACATTTTAATGATTTTAGCCAAAAAAGTTTCATTAATACAAATTCTGCTGTTGAAAAAAGTTTCTAGTAGGAAAGAAAAGCAGCAATGTTTCAGTAAATGTCTAAGGATGTATCCTAAATGCAGTCATAATGAATGAGGAAACATATTGTACATAAACATTTGAAAGACAAAAATATGATCTATAAAACATACATCAACAATAACTATAAACCTAAATAATAATTGCACCACATTCATCACATGCAGAGGCAGGTAAAACACAGACTAAAACAGAGGACAATATGTTCCTGCTTACAGTGTAAAATGGCCCCTTGCCTGCAGCACGTACAGCGTGCCTATGTTGCTCTCTTTTGGTGAATGTGCAGTACTGACACAAATTTCTCTGTGCAACAATTCCAGCCTTAAAAAATATTTATTCAACTCCGATTCCAAAACTAATCTTACAAATAACCTTTAGCTTCTGATTTTAATGCTGTTAAAATACTGATTATTTTTTCATTGTTATTACATCTCAGAAAAGGCTAATGATGTAAAATGTTGGCTGCTCTTGTCCTTGCCTCTTCACCAGGCATATATGCCACAGGCTACTCTACCAAAGTGGCTCAAATACTTTACAATACTTTATCTACATGCACAAAAATATTTATCAAAAATATGTATGTTGAAAGGGAAGAATAGTTTTGGAAAAAATATTATGATAAATTGTTTTGGTTTTTTTAACATGGCAATGGCAGCTGTACTTTACTGCACTGGAGGTTAAGGAAGGAGAAGCAAAGGCCAGCAAACAGTAAAGCATTCACTGAAAAATTCAGTGTAAATACAGTTGTTTGTGTGTAGTGGCAGAATAAACAGGATATGAAAATTAAAGCAAATGGATTTGCTCACTTCATGCTTGTTGAGAGACCCCAATCACAGTTCACAGAGCAGAGACCCAGCACAGCATCCTAACACAGTCCTTCCCACTTTCTATGTTCTCCTGCATCTCACCCCCAGTGGGCCTTCCTACCCTCCCCATCCTCCTGGTTTAAATTCTTCCTTAGCCAACACCTTCTCACCAGTGTTATCTTTAGATCCTTGTTTTCCTCATCTGTTGTCCTATTTTGTCTCCTCTGTGCTCGCCTGTTTGCTTGTACATATGTTGTGCTATAAAAATGTTTAATAGTAATCCCTGTCCTTTCCACCTGGGCTGCACAGAACTGCAGTAATAGTGTTTATAACCAATTCTGTGTGGCAGTTATACAGAGCCCAGTAACCTTCAGGCTATTTCTCATTCAGGACAAATAATCTAAATTAAAGAGATTAATCCTTAGGGTACACACAGACTCAAGGTACTAAAGGAGGGCAAATACCTTGCTCCATTTATTTTTGTGAAAAAGTTTAATCAACAAAGGACAGTCTTCTTAATTTAAGCACCTAAAACAAAGCTTTCAAACCTGTATGCATAAAAATAAGCAAAAATCATTCCTCATTAACATGAGAGAAAACTTATTGGTTCTCTGGGATTTCCATGCCACAAAACTAAATGCTCAGCATCTTTAAATCCTCTTTATTTTACTGAGATGTATTAACTGTGGTGACATATAATTTTAGCCACCACAGTGTGCAAGCTTTGTCCTTCTGTGAACGACAAATAAAGGAACACATGGATTTTGCATAAGTATAAAAAGAATAGCTACTCAAGGACTCAGTGATATTTAGAAAAATCTTATCTTTTAACATATTTCAAAAAGCTACTCATCCCACTTGATGCAGATGCACCCACCTAATCTCTAAATCAAAGAAATCAGACATGGAAGTGTGAGAGTTAAATCAATGAGAGTTTCTGAATCTGTTTAAAACTTCCCTAAAAATCTGTGAGAAAGCCTATGTAGTTAAATTGCTGCATCCATACACAGAACAGAGTAATAGCAGGAGAACTGTTGTGACCATGCCTTTTGATTAGTATTCCCACTATAGCTGCTGCCCCAGGAGTAACTAGAAGTTATAACTAATGCAGATATCATGATGAGTGAAATTTTAAACTAATTATTACATATAAATAGTGAAGAGGGAGATTAATGGAGCCATACTTCAGTCAAATGATTCTGCCAAAGTCATGAATGGTAAGAACATAAACTGAATAATTCATAAACAGCAACACACTTCTGGAGCAGAAATTGTAGTAGGTGTTTTAACTAATGGCCCAAACATGCATCTTTGCAACACACAACAGAATCAAAACAATAGTGCAATTCAGGGGACAGGATATCAGATAAGCTGTAATAATGGAAACTGCTCTCAAGAGGAACAGAATGACTGTAAAATCATAGAATCACCAAGGCTGGAAAGGGCCTCTATGATCAAGTCCAAGCACTGCCAAATCTACCACTAAACCATATTTCTAAGGGCCAAATGTACATTTTTTTTAATACTTCCAGGGATGGTGATTCCACCACTTCCTGGGGCAGCCTGTCATAATGCTGACCACCCTTTCAGTGGAGGAACCTTTCCTAATATCCATTCTAAATGTCCCCTGGAGCAATGTGAGGCTGTCTCCTCTTGTCACCTGGGAGAAGAGACTGACCTACTGCTCCCTCCAATTACCTGTCTTTTCAGGTAATTAGAGAGAGCAATAAGTTCCCTCCTGAGCCTCTTTTTCTCCAGGCTAAACACCCTCAAAACAATAGACATGAAGAGTTATGGGAGAAATTATCTGCTACAGCACTTCTCAGCCTCCTCCATCCAACTCAGCCCTAGCATCAGACTGCTGCTACTTCAGAGTAGCTTGGGGCAGAACCAAGGAGGAGACAGCTGGGCTCAGCACAAGGATGAGCCTTGTGGATAAGTGTTTGATATCTACACTCCCTGGTCACGTGTTTTCCCAGGGTTCCCTTGCAATTTGTTATACAGCCATAATTCTTTGTTTCTCACTTGAACACTGCTTGCCAGCACCTCGATGGTGGTCATGCAGTCACTTGAAGCTAGGCAGAAGATAGTGCTGTTCAAAAGGAAAAGTGTATGAATTCCCACAATCTAACGCAAAACAAAATTTTTTTTTTGCTTTCTGCTGCCTTCAGAGAGTGATTGGTCACTTGTGAGATAAATTGCAACACAAGGAAGCACATTTTAAAACCACACTGGGATGTGCAAGGACTCATTTTCAAACACTTGACACAAGTTTAAGTCTAATTCTTGCTAACATGGACAGAGTCTCAGTGATGTCTACTCATCCTGCCCTGAGTTTGTCAAATCCCTTGCTCCACTGAATACCACCCACTGCTGCATCTCTCTAGAAACCAGTCCCAACAAACTGCAAGGACATTTCCTACACCACTCCATTAATTGCCTGTTGATCCCCACCCCACACAGCTCACCACCCTGCATGTCTTCCTTGTCTGCCATCCTGCAAGCCAGCTGGAGAGAGCAGAAGAGAAGCTGTCCCAGCCTGGAGACCAAGGGGAAGGGAAAAGGCTCTGTGCACTCCTTCAGGCTGGAGCTCGCTGCAGCTGGTGGGATGCAGCCTGTTACATCCATGACCCTTCACAGTTCAGACCAGTCAATTCCCTGTTGCTGATCTGAATAACAACTTAATTGGAATGATTTCAGCTACAGTTGAGCCCAAACATGAACAGAAAGCAGAAATTTGCTGGTTACAGTCCCTTGACACAGGTGATATATCTAAGAGCAACTTTCTACCACTGAGGCTTTATTAAGGGTCACACAGATTTTTTTTTTTTTGCCTTTTAATTTACAGCTTACAGAATAAATGCAAAGTTAAACACCAAATCCCAATAACCCATAGTAAGTGGGGAAAAAATATCCTGAAATACTGAGCTTTAAAAACTCAATTTAAAATAGAAATAAATAGCCAATCAGTGTTTTTGTAATTATTCCAACTTTGATCTTTAAAATCTCCAAGTTGATTTGTATCCTATTGCTACAGAAATCAAATCATTTTTACAGTTGATAAACACTCAAGTTTACTAGTTAATTAAATCCTTTTTAGATTTCCCCCCTCTCTTTCAATTTTAATGGAGCAAAAGTTTAAGCTTTTAATAGCAAAGTGGAGCAGCATTATATAATTCTTTTAGTTCATGTTCTTAATTGCAATTACTGGTTTAAACTAGAGAATTCCTTTGGGGGCAACTCAAGAAGGGTTTTTCTTCCTTAACTAGAGCAGTAATTAGAAAATACTTGGCTTTTCTATACCTCTGATAATCTACCTTTTTCCCTTCCAAACAACTGCAAGTTTCCCATACCACTATGATGACATGAACTAGGTTTGCAAGTTAATCCCCAGATTAATTGTGACATACTTAGTTCATACAAGTCACACATTAGTGATATTTCAGACTCCTGAATAACACTAATATTTTATGCTGCATTATAAGATACTGAAAAGGCAATTTTGCTGTGATGTCACACAACACAAAAAATATAGGAAAAACAAACTGCTTTTAAAAAGGAGAAAATTTAAGGAAAGCACCTTTGATTTGCATTTTTGTAGGTATGTCTGACAACATCTGATTGCACAAGTGCTGCTGGCCCTCATATTCCACCTGATAAAATCACACAAGACCATAATTTTAAAAAACCAGAATAAACACCAAACCTCTTACTTGACATTGATTTGTAGAAAACTACTGCTGTCTTAATAATTGCTTCTCAGCTATGTAGGGGTAGAGTTATTTGCATTATTTGATGAAAGAGTGTTAACAGGAATTAAATCTTCCAGAAGAAAATTTTCCCAGAAAGAATAACTACCAGTACAAAAGGCCAGGGTAATTATTACTAGACTGCTCTTTCACTTGGCCTTGGCAACAAGAAAATGTGAAGTTGGAAAAAAATCTCTCCCAACAATTTTGAAGAAAATTATTAAAATATTAATAGGTAAAAAAAACCATCATTGGTAGTGCTAAAGTAATTCCTTTACTGCCATTAGTCACAAAACCTTAGTCCTTTGTGCTGAGGGGCTTGCAGCTGGAACTGGATTATTTCACCCATGTTTTGAACAGGCAAAATCTGCAGGCTGAGAGGGCCCTCCCTGCTCAAAGAGGATCATTGTTTTTTACAAGCTTTCTCATGCAGACATACAGAACTAAAATACAAAGAGAGCCCAATGTTAGAGGAATGAGAGGAAGAGGACTTCCTGCTCTCAGCACCCTTGGAAATGCTGGTTCCAGTGGCACAGGTGACATTGGTGACACCTGCTGAGGAGGGAGGCCAGGCAGAGCGCAGCACTGGCAGAGCACAGCTGCAGCACCTCAGTGCTCGGTCACCTGGCTCCATTGCTGCCAGGTTTCCACATCAACTTCCTGGGCTAGGAATAATCTCAACACTCAGTAGAGTTTAAGACCAACGTGAGCAAAATGTGAAATCCTTTCTCCGAAATAGCAAACCTAGATCCTGAATTTTATGGGTGTACAAACACCAGAAAGGAGCATTGCTGGACCACAGTTACTAGACAGAAGAGACTCACTAGTAAGTGTGCAATGAAAGGAAAGTTGCTTCTGAAAGACGTAACATTTTATTTAAAAATAAAAAATGCAATAGCACTACACAGGAAAGTACAATTAATTGTTGATTAAATAATTAAAGTGTTATATTTCCTGCTGAGGCTCTGCAAGCTAAGCTACAACTCAGGTGAGGTACAAAATCCTAAATAACAAAAATGCTGACATGACAATATGCATATTAGAGCTATTGGATGTTGTTATCATTGATACAAAAAGAAAATATATACAATTGTCCTCCTATAATTGTAAAACAAGTTATATGGCTGCCAACTCACAGAAATGTGTATACCAACTTTATTTACTTGAATTGATTATAATAACCAGTAAAGCTATCCTCACCATGTTGTTCCAGCCTGCACAGGAGAAAAAAAATTACTGTGAAATAGATCTAATCACTGCAAAAGCTTGACTGAGAGCCAAGCCTCTTCACAATGTAGGTGTTTCTCAAGTAAGAGTAGACATCCAATTACATCAGCATTCTAATCCTAAGTAGGCTTTTTATTATCATTAATAATACCTAAATTGGTATACTTGAAAGAAAATATACAACAGGCAGAGGTGTTGCAGAGTATACTAATTGGATACCATTTGGGCAACTGAAACATATTTTCTGTAAAAGAGTTGTATTCAAACACAAATAAGCACACATACTTGGATAGTTTGAACACTGTTTCACATCAGATGATGATTCATATTTCTGTTAAAGCTTTTTCCTCAAACCCAGATTTGTTAGCATTTGGAAATAAGATCCACAAAACCTACTGTTTCCTCCATTTGAGTGAGCTGGGCGAGGGAAGGAAGGGCAGAAAAACTGAAAAGTATAGGAAGAACAGTCTGAATTAGCAACAATTTCCTCTACCACGGCGAACAGCCACCCTACTCTGGACAGCTACAACACCACGTGCAAGAAGGCACCAGCAGCTTGGAAGATGGCAAGTACAGAACTACTGCACTTACCCTGCTTTACAAAAAAATTCCCTTGCTACCTATGTTGCCATTATGCACCACTTGTGACCAGTACTGTCATACTCAGTGGCACACCTGTGGAGCAAAGCATTTGGCTTCTCAGTTGGTCAAAAGGCACATCACAGTCAAGGAACTTAGGGGTTCCTGTGTTTCAAAACAGAAGCAGAGGCCATGGTGACAGGAGAGGAACACAGGCTGAATCCACTGCAGACAGAAGTAGAGGAAAGCACCAACTCTGGCTGGTGTGCCACATAGTCAAGTTCAGTGAGTATAACCCAACAACACAGCTTTGGGCAATAATTCTGATTAATCTGGCAAACCATCCCACAGATTAACTGAATTAAAGTTTGGAAAGATGCTGTCAAGTCCATTTTACCAATGTTTGTAGAAGTTAAGTGCCAGAGGAACATATTTTTCACCATGCCAGTAAGATTTCTCAGTTGCTTCTGGCTGCATAATGCACTAAACATCAAAGCAACCAACAGTGTGACTGAAGTTAAACTGGCCCACAGCACACTTTTCCACTACTGTACCATTTTGATGCAGCTATTTTGTTCAGTTTCTGAATCAGAATAAAAGCAATCAGATGGCTTGAATCCCACACAATTGTGAAAAAGCACATTGCACCCATGAACAGGGAGGGAAGAGGCCTGACTCAGCAGAACACTTGCAATCACCTAATAGGGCTGAATGGGAAAGGACAGCTGGGATGGAAAAAAGTCCAACCCTTCCAACACTTATGTATCTCTGAGATTGCCAACTATTTACCAACATGGTCAGTTTCAAAAAAATATGTTTAGACTGTGCAGTGCCCCCGCAGTTCATTAGTTACTAGAAAGAGTCCAGATCTCTGCACAGGATAATTTGTACTACTTCTCATTGTATATGTTTAGTTATTTGACAAATGTAATGCCTTTGTAAGGGACATTGTAAATCAGTTATGTTACCAAACAAACACTAGAGCTAATGAAACCTGTAGCTGTATCTGTCCCACAAGTCCCTGGACGAGCAAGCAACGTCAGGGCTGCAAGAAAGCAACTTCAGTTTTAAGCGAGACCCTTCAGCACTCAGCAGAGAGGTGCTTGCACACAAGGGGTGCTCAGGCTGCAGGTGCATTCTCCTGGAAACACATTTTGAGTTCTCATATTTGTCTATTCTTGTGCCAGGTGCACCTTTGCTGAGTCCACTTGTGTCACTCAGAGCTGTATTTCTCTTTACAAAGTAAATTAATCCCATCCCTCTCATGCAAGGACAACCAGAGTGTTAGTCTGATACCTGGGTCAGATCAAGAAATCCGTGCACTACAGAGAAGTCTGAAATACAAGTATTGAATGACCTTTATTTTTAATCTTGAAATTGAAAGCTTCTACTTCGAAAATAAGGTCCTCTATGTCCTTCTGTTAAGCTTCCAAAAGAGACAGTGGATTGTGGGGAATTTTGTAAGGAGCAACTGACTGGGTATTAATGATATAGGATAGTCAGATGACACTGCATCACTTAGTTAAAAATTATAAATAGCATTAAGTGCAACCACCTGTTCTGCCATGGCAGAATTATTTGCCATAACAGCAAGTAATTTCCACAAAGGTGGGCACAAGGAAAACTTTTAATGTGAAACCATCTCCAGGATAATGGGTTTTTTTCCTCACCATATCCCCTTATTTCTTATACCCTTTTTCGGGCTCCAATCTGCCTCATGACTGCCACCCTCAGCCTGGAAAGGCAGCGCCTTGCAGGGAGCGGGCTGCCCGCGCTGTCACACATCGCTCCCGCGGCGTGCCAGGAGCCGGGAGCAGCGGCGGTGCGAGCGCACAGCGGGAAGGGCGGACAGGGGTCACCTCCCTACGCTCCCCTGCCCTTCACAGCGCTGCTGATCAGTCCTGACAGGGGCCGGCGCAGAGGGGACCGACTGCTGTGCAGCCACCTGAGCCGGCACGGCGTGCTGAGCCGCTCTGGGCACCGTGTCAGCCACCGCTGCAGCCGGGCGCGGGCTGCGCTTGGCTCTGCGGCGCTGGAAGCAGGCTGGCTCACGCACTGGCTACTTGGGGCCGTACACAGTAGCCTCAATCGCGTTATTTTACAGCGTAAGCTATAGCATCTGTGTTGAAAGGAGGGCAATACTCAGTTCAGTATTAACAGTTTTCCTTTCTGCAAAAATGTTGCCTTTTGTTTTAAAGAAGAAATGAGGATGTGTTAAAAACATCAAGAATGCATCTGCCTTGATTCCTCACAAGTAATCTTCTCTTCCATATACGTAAATGGTAAAATTACCCCAATTTCCTTAAGAGTCCTAAAGTGCTACAGGTATTTACACACTAACAAAGACTCTTCTATGTTAACAAAAGATTTCAATAATGTAGGGAACTGCACAGAGGTGGCTGGCAGAGAACAAAGAACACAGATGCAGAATAACAACTAACACATGGGAATTTTACCACATACAGAAAAAGTTACATATGAATGTTTTTAGCAAATGCTGAAGTGAAAGATTTGCCAGTAGGAATGCCATTTAACAGCAAATTATTTCCTCCTGAAAATTAATTCCCATTGCAACAGCTTCAAGTTAACTGTTTCAACAAAGCATGCAAAGCTAACTTGCAAATACTCATATTTGCTAACACCTAAATTAGATGCTAAAACTATCAATGCAAGTCAGTCTTTGCACAGAATCAATTAGGTTGGAAAAGTCCTCCGAGGTCAAGTCCAACCAAACACCACTATGTCAACAAGAGCATGGTACCAAGTGCCATGTCCAGCCTTTTCTCAAACACCTGGGATGGTGACTACCAGCTCCCTGGGCAGTCTATTGCAATGTCTAATCATTTCTCAGGAGAAATTCCCACAAATGTCCAAACTGAACTGTCCCTGGCACAGCTTGAGACTATGTCTTCTTGTCCTGTTCCCTGGGAGACCAGCCTGACCCTACCTGGCTACACCCTCCTTTCAGGGAGCTGAAGAGAGAGATAAGGCCACCCCTGAGCTGTCCCCACCTTTTCTCCAGGCTAAACAACCCCAGCTCCTTCAGCTGCTCCTCACAGGAATTACCCTCCAGACCCTTCCCCAGCTCCGCTGCCCTCCACCAGACACCCTGCAGCACCTCCACGTCCTTCCTGCACTGAGGGGCCCAGAACTGGACACAGCACTTGAGGAGCCTCACCAGTGCCAAGTGCTGGGGGACAATCACGTCCTAGTCCTGCTGACCATGCTAATTCTCACATAAGCCAGGATGCCATTGGCCTTCTTGGCCTGTGCTGGCTCGTACCCAGCAGCTGTTGACCAGCAGCCCCAGGTCCCTTTCCATGTTGCAGCTTTCCAGCCACTCTGCCCCAAGCCTGTGGCTCTGCAGGGGTTTGCTGTGACCCAAGGGCAGGACTCAGCATTATTCTTTGAACCTCATACTCTTGGTCTCTGCTGGTCAGTGCAGCCTGTCCAGATCCCTCTGGGCATATTTTTAATATTTTCACTTCAATATACAGGGAAAGTCATAAACCATAAGCTTAAGGTTTTATATATAAAAGTGAATTTGTTCTACAACTCCTAGACTAGAGAAAGAACCTCTCAGATGTAATTTTAAACACTGAGTGATATGTTTACTTTTCAGTACAGAGAATCAGCACTTAGAGATTAATTTTTCTATAATGAGTGTAAGACATTCTTTCTAGGCAGGACAATAACCCAAGGCCAAGGTCTACAAATAGATGTCCTTATGATGTACTCCAAGTAACATTTCCTCCAACATCATTTAAGCTTTAATGGCTTCAAAAAGGTGTTTTCCTTGCTCTGGACCTCAAATACAGCGTGAAGTCTTTGTAAGTTTTAATAATTGGCATTTCCGAGCCTATTTCCACGCTGAGAGCCGGGGCACGGTTCGTGCAGCCCCGGAGCCTCCCCTGCCGGGTCCCGGCCCCGCTCCCGACCCGGCACGGGCCGTGCCCGCGCTGCCGGCCGCTCCCGACTCATTAACTGTAAAAACCGTGCCGCGGGGAATTAAAAAAAAAAAAAAAGGGGGTGACATTTTTGACTAACCACCAGCGGGGCTTCCGGAGGTGCCGTTATTGATAAACCAGGAGCTCAGCGCCCCCTCGCTCCTCTCCCGGCGCCGGGCGGGCCGGGACAGCTGCTGGACACGCACCGGGCGCCTTCCAGGTGCTGTGATACACCGCTGCAGAACCCATTACCTCCTTTCAGTCGTGTCGGAGCTGGGTAAAGATCACCGCTGGTAACATCCCTCAGTGCTCCTCTGCTTGGCATCGCAGCTCCCAGGCCCTCACACAGAGCCGGGATCTCGCCCTCGCTCCAGCCCCGATGGGCTCGCTGCTCCCCAAGCAAAGCCCGGCTGGCAGGAGCAGCATGGGCCCGGGCAGATCTGGGGGCCGAAGGTGCTGCCACAGCGGCTCGCAGGAGCTCAAGGCCGCTAATTAAGACTTATTAGGACCACTGGTCTGACCACAAAGCAGATTGCTGCTGTTTTGTAGAGGAAAAGGATAACTGCTTCCATCTGTGGCACTACCTGGAGATGGGCTACAGGTGCAGCCCAAAATTCACCCGCAGAGCACACACGCTGGTTCTGAGGAGCTGCAGCAAAGTGTAGCATGATGTTTATTGAAGGTATTGATTCACACATTGTATTAGGAACACATGACCACTTTAGGAAAGGTTAGCAGAAATACAAATATATTAAGTCATGTCAGACGTAAACCACCATCTGGTCCACTTTTGTACATGCTAAATGATTTTCCTAGATTAGTCCATAGGTATGGTTAGTAGCCCTCTTTATTTTGGAAGAGTATTCTGTACAGACTGACCTGTGGCCCAGCACTGGCATTCGAAAATAGAAATCATAATGAAATTAAAAAAAAAGAAAGGCAAAAAAAGACATGTGAACTTCCTATCCTAAACCTCTGTTTGAGTCTGGCAAGCTAAGCTGGAAGCTGATCTTATCCTTATGGCCAAAAGCAGAATACAATGGAAGCCTCCTCCAGGAAGAGAAAATTTGCAGCTTTTATTAGGTGTTACAGATAACCAGAGTATGCTTTAATAGTCACTGTATGGATCAAAAGAGATATACAATTAATGTGAACATACTATATTACTGAACTAATATTACCACAAAAATTAAAAAGACTTTACCAGACAAAAGACTGCTTTGATCTGGTAATCTCAAGAGGGTTTTTTATTTGTTTACAAATATTTTTGTTAAATATTCTGCAATTCTAGAGCTGAGGCACTACACACAGGCATCAAAAATCTTAACCAAATTCCCAGTTTTTATACATCCTATGACTAAAACTTCTTAAAAAATAATTTCCATACAACTTCAATCTCAAATCTCTTAAGTCTCTTAAATTTGTCTTAAATTGCTGGATATCAAAAATCACTAATATACTTGCTCCTGAGGATAATTAGCCCCCAAATTCTTTTTAAAGTATACCTGAAATACATTGATAATTTACAAACATGTTTCAGGGTTAAATGATTCATAAGTACACGAGTCTTTGGTAAATAATAACTAATCTGTTCTTTACTCAAATAAAAAACTTAATTATTTTTAAATCTAGATTAACTGATCTGTTTAATAATTATTTCTCTAATGAATAAGGCTCGCATGGCACAATGCTGATTGGGATGAATGGCTGTATGTATCAAAACCTGAATAATGTTTTCAGGCTACAAATCCTGTTAAAAGTAGGTTCCTGCTCTGGCTCATTTTGGTTTTGTGCTGTTCAGCCAGCCTCAGGAATCTAGATCTGAATGAGAGCTTTCTAATGAATTAGATTTCCAACATTTAAAGGTGTCAGCAATCTAGAAAATACTGTCCATTGCAAAGATACATTCTACAGTAGGTACTGGATTGCATGCTAAAAACTACAACAAACCAATTAGTTTAAGTTTGAAATAATACATTACAGCTGCAGTATTTCCTAAAAATGTCTGCTTTACCACTTAGGCAGTGTAACAAAAACTATGCACTATGCATGCATGTGGAGCTGAGGATGACTGCTTGCTCCCAAAGGAAACCTAAAGGCACAGGATACAGGTAATGTGAATGAAAACCTGGAAACAAACATTGGCTTCCATTTTATTATGAGAATCCAATTAGGAAGTGAATGCCTAAACGGATATTTTACTGCTTGTGTACTAGGTGCCTTTGCTTTGGCTAAAAGATACTATATCATGTCCTTTGAGAAAAATAGCAGTATTAAATAGATCTTGTCATTTCAGAGGAGAAATAAAAATATGTCTGCTTTAGGTTTGGCTTACAGAGTTTTGGGGTTTATTTTAAACGTGTCCAAGAACTGATCAGATTATTTTTGATTACCGTTACAGTTTTACCATTCTACTAGAGTTTTTAAATTATCTGCTTTGTTAAAGGATAAATTACATTTGAGACAATAAATAATATAGTTTACAATAAATAATTTTCAAGTCAAAGTATTGTACTTACAAAATAATGTAATACTGTAATAGAATCTCCAAGAACAATTCCATTTTATATATTCTGCAGGAAAAAATAACATTTCTAGTAGGAAGGATTTACTTATAAACCTAGCAAGATCTACACATTCATATGTGTGTGTAAACAACTTAATAAGGTTTGTTATGTTCCCAGAAAAGCTATGCTTTTACAGTAGGTTTTCAGCTAATTTTTTTTATAATATGATGGTAGGAAATATATAAGAGTGCTTATGTTTAGCTCTATCACAAGTTAAAAAAAAAAAAAAAGAAATTGAGTGCTATTATTTACAAGCAGCAATTTTCCTTTTACTTCACAAGTGACTGTATCTGTGTGTGAACAAAATGTTAGGTCGAGGCATTCCAGATGAACTGCAGCTGAGTTTGGATGAGGATGATTTCAGGATGAACAGTGAAGGTCTTGTCAATAAACACCTAGAAAGGATATGAAAAATACAGCACAGTTTACAGACAAAGCAACATTCAAGAGCAAAAGAACTAGTTGTTAATGTGCCAGACTTTATAATTGGTGTGTGCAGGAAACTCGGTACAGTAAATGCTATTTATGAAACACAGAGGGCAATAGGCACAAACTAACTCAGAAAAGGAATCTAAACTCTGTTGTATGAGGATCAAACATCTTTGCAGTCCTTTATGTTTCAAGCCATGAAATAAATAAACAATGGAATCCTGTGTAAACAACAGAATCCTGTTTAATTTAACTGGGCAAAAACTGCAAATGACATTAACAATCTTATAAAAAGTTGGATCGTAAAAAAAAACTGATTAGACACCAAAAAATGTTTTCAGCTTTGGTTTCCAGCTGCAATCCTCTAAGAATAGACATGTTATCACTACTGTAGTAAAGGAAGAAATGATCCTACAACCAAGTAATTCATATCAGTGACTATTTACCTTTTAAATTCAGGCAACTGTATAGCTTGTATTTAATCTAATAATACAAACAGTAGTTTATCATATGCCTAATATTAATTCTTAAGTATTTTCATGCTGTAATTGCCTAAAAGTTAATTGTAGAAGTCAATTAAGTGTGCAAAAATAACATCCATACTAAATCAGAATTTCACAATGAATTATGTCAATGTTAGGATGGATTAACACAACACATTGTATAAGTTATTGCTTAAAAATTGTTGTGCAATTCTAGTGAATCATATTGATTAATGAAAAACAAGTTAAAAGGCTGGTCAGACCGATCTCATAGAAACAGAAGCACTGTGTCAAGGGGAGACAATCTATATAAGAAAGTATACATATGTACTTTGTTTAAGCTTGAGGACAATATTATCACCAATATATTTTTTAAAGATTTTGTGAAAAAATGAAGTCTGATTTGGAATAAGTTGGTGGTGAGCTTGAGAGTTCACTATGTCACCAGACTGAGTCCTACCTTTGCTTGATGATACAAAGTAAAAAATTCTAATACTTCCCAGAGAATATGCCATGTAATGGATAAGGTCATTTAGCAAGCTGTAAGGACCTAGTGGTAGATTTTTTTTTTTTGTAACACAGGTTAATTTATGACTTTTTACACAGTCTGATTTTAGCTAATTTTTTTAAGAGACTTAGGTATAGTTTTTGAGCAGTCCTATTGTTTCATTTACTTAGTGCTTAGTGAATTTGCAGTTAAGAGATAGAATTGAAAAGAAATTTGAGAAGTTATTAAAGAATTCTGTGGCAGTTTTCATTATCTTTTTATCTCTCCCTGTACAAATAAGTTTTCCCAGCTAAAGAGCTATCCATTTGTAAACTGTGAAAGCTTTAGTGTCACAAACTTTTGTTTCTTAAACACCAACAAAATATTTGTTTATGGTCAGAAAAAAACCAAAGTTCTTCAAAATAGATTTTATAAAGTCTTGAAAAAATTTACTTCTCCTACATTTATTACAATATCCTCTGTTATTTTCTTGCACCACACAATTTTATGGAGAGTGAGGAAAACTATTATTAATAGTGGAGATTCATTAAAAACAGAAACCTAAGTGAAAAGTGAATTGGTATTGTGGTTCTCCCACTTCTAGAAAAGTAGCTCATTACCCTTACAATTGTAGGCCATAACGGACAAGAGAATTTATTTCCATATGTGTCTTTCATTTCACAAATTCAGAATATCATGGTTAACTGGCATATTGCTGTATTCATGTCTAGATGAAACATTTAGGGAGACTAATATAAAAACTGTAACTTTAATCAGAGTTGTCCTGACACTCCATTGCTGATATTTAGGATATAGAGGTCTTAGATTCCTCTAGCCTATGAAGTTTATGAATAACTTCCATTCAGCATCCAAAGAAATACAGAAACTGGAGACAAGAAAGTTCTCTTGGACCACCCCTTTCATTGCATTCCAAACGCAAGCCTGTTAGCTGAGTATATTAGGGTAATCTGATCAGTTTGAATAGCTTGTGGTTGGTCACGATGTAAAATTTTCTGCAGTGTTAACAGTAAAGGCAATAAAAACTTCGAGATTTTCTACTCCTAGCTAATCCACATTACTTTACTATACTCCTGCAATAACTCAGTAGATGATAATATTGAATATGATTGGTTTGTGGCTAACATACTTCTACTTTTGCTGTGATCAAACAAACTTAGTTTCTGGTTGTCTTTAAATTATGTTAGAGTGTCTTAAGATCCACATGTCAATAACAAATGGGTCCAGTGTATCAAATAACTAATCTTAGATATATCAAGTAGGCAATTAGGTCATAAAATAAGTTTAACACATAATATATCAAAAATTTGTTTTTTACATAATACTTAACTCACAAAGCCCTTCTATGTAACAATATATGTAAGATATTTTATATAAACAAAGCATTTGTAATTTTATATGCACAATAATTAAAATGGGATAGAATTTGGATGCTAAGTAATTTAAAACTGACATTTAATTCTCTATCTGTTACTGTTTAATTGCAAATTGTTGACTGCCACAGTTGGAGCATTCTAAGTAATCCCTATACTGATAATATTATAACCCTTTTGTATCCAGTTGGGGAACTAAACCAGCCAATGGAGAATCAGATAAGTGCCAAATAATTCTTTTACTATATGATGCTGTTTTGCAAGGTTTGAAAATATATTTATGCTCCATAAGATGGAATAATAAAACTTTCGATCTGTAGGTTTTGGAAATCAACTTTGCAAAACTGTGCAAAACAGTAAATCAGATGGCACTTACCTGACCCTTGGCTGGAGCTGTGCCCCTATAGCATCCCACTGCGAATGTGAAGCCAGAAGTATCTGACATGTTAGGATACCTCTAGGAATGCAAATCTGGAAACACTGACTTTGAGGGATCTGAGAAGGGGAAGAAAGGAGATTTTCAGTTCACTTTATGGAAAGCCTTTGCTGCAGCTAATTAGGCAGTAGGCAATCAAGGGTTTAATAAGTGTACTTTCACACAAGATGTGTACGTCAAGTTTTCTTTTGGTAGCACTTCGTGGCTGGGGTAGTGAATTTAGAATGACTGAAAGTCAGGATCAAGGGAAATATTGAGGAGTTTGGTGGTTTTTTTTCTTAAATACAGAGGGAACCAGACTTAAAGTTTAGTAGTAGCAACATGGACTAAAACCTGTTCCAGTACTATCCTTTATATGTATAATTCAGGAGGAAAATGTTCAAATTTATACCTTGTATCATCCCAGTGGTGGCTCAGCCCAGTTGGGGATCCTCTTGAATCTGATGAATGTTTGTAAACCACCAGCAGGCAGTGTTTACAAAGCTGTACTATTCGCTGGCAACACTGGAGTTGCTCCGGAGTCACCGCCTCTGAGCCTTTACTGAATATGGTTTCCCAAGAGCTCCTATTATGGAAAAAGAAACAAATTCATGGTCTCTGTCCCAAATTGCAATCTAAGAGCTTTACTGCTTTGTATCAGATTTAACACCAGAGGAACAAGAGAAAAAGTGTGACATTGCGTGTGTACAGGAAAGGTTTATACTATTTAACACAAATACTGGCAAATGCTGAGTCCAAAACACAAAGTAAGAAGTTAGTCTTTATATGGGAAATGTCCACTGCCATTTTTCATTTGGTTTGTTCCCTGGAGTGTTTACAGAGCCATTACTTAGGTTTAGCACATAAAGAATTACTGTCACAAAATTGTATATTTGTATTACAACAGGAATAAAACAAAACACTTATTCTTTTTAACAGGCTACCACCTGAATGAAATTATGATATTAAAGGAATTAATAAAAGTAATAAATTATTTCTAAATGTCTACACAGCATAATAATACTTTCATTTTAAATACCTGATACTAAGAAACAAATATTAAATTAATTTACAGGAGATTAGTATGTGCTCTGCTTCCTTATCCAAAAAAATCATAGGAGTCTCTCAGTTTAGTCATTCAAATGCTGCTTATTATTTCTTCTGGTCACATGGGGTTGGTTATCTACAAGTAAGTGCAACTTGTAGAGTACATCTATAGAAAAATTCCTTTTGTTTTCTTAAGAAGCCATTTTTCTTTGGGTAAAAAAAAAAGCCACCAAGGCCTACCACACCAATATAAACCAGGTGTGTTTCAGCACAGAAGACTACAATAAATAGTTCTTTGCATACACCTCAGCATTCTTGTTTGTGCAAAATTCTGACCAAATTATAGATCATTCAATCTGTTTTAAAAGGCAACATGGTGGTTGTGAAGACTTTTTTTGGACAAAATTATTATCCGGTAGCACAGATGGTTTGTAGGCTTGAGCTTTTTTGTTTGTGTATGAAAGAAGCACTTCACAGAGTGAGGAAACTTTGCTGCACCTGCCTTCAACATAGCACCCAGGCCAATTTAGCCTTGCCCACAGAGAGCAGCAGTAGATTTCACAATGCCAGTGTACAAAATTCACCCTTAAAACAACATCACAGAACCAGCAAGCTTACTCCTGCCAAGTAAGATTTTTTTAAACTGGGCTGCATGTCACTGGTGGTGAGACACTGGCACAGGCAGGCTGTGCATGCCCCAACCCTGACAGTGTTCAAAGCCAGGTTGGATAAGCCCTTGAGCAACCAGGTCTAGTGGGAGGTGTCCCTGTCCATGGCTGGAGGGCTGGGACTAGATAATCCTTAAGGTCCATTCCAACCCCTTAACATTGTATCAGTCAATGATTCTATTATTAGGATGGAATTAAGACCATTAATGACTAAAAGGTGAGCTATATGTATAGCTAACTGATTTGTCAGCCTGGCTCCTCTGTCTAGATGGTATGTTCCAACTGAAAACATTCAGTGCTACAGAATTTTCATTGCAAACATAAATTTCAATGATGCAAGCTTTTGTCCTTAATTATCATTCATCATTCAATTGTTTAAGAAGCATTGTTTGTGTACATCAAACCTGCTTAATTTCACAAACTGAATAACCATAGAATCATTTAGGTTGGAAATTACTTCTTAAGATCATTGAGTCATACTACTACTTTTCTTTAATATATTTCTTTCAGTTGTTTTATGTCTGGGAACTGTCCATGTATTTTCACACAGAAATTAATCTAGTGTCTTCAGTCTTTCTTCATGAAGTCATGTTGGTAGAAAGTAGCAAGATGACAGTCTAAATATTACATTCATTCAACAGATTCACATTGCTACCTGTAATTATATTCTAATTTATCGTCGTGGTCCATGCATTGAAGAAAGGACTCTTGACAATAAATTCAGAAGGCTAAAATGATTTATTAAAATGACTCTATAATTCTAATATATTTCTATATCTGCTCAGCAGAGAGCATTCCATGCTCCTGCTGCTGCTTCGTCCAGGAAAATGTGTGTCCGAATAGTTTACAACATCAGAAAGATAAAGTAATTTCAGTTCAGTCTCCTCATAAGTAGGAGGAGGCCAACCAATTCCATGTCCTTGAAGAACAGACACAGATATTTTGTTTACAGAAAGCTTATACAGAGTAAAAGACAGCAAAAAGATGTTCTCCCATAAGAAAATGATCAGAAGGCTTACACACAGAGAAACTTATAATATGTTCATAGCAACACTAATTCACTCCATAAAACTCAGAAATCCTGTGGAAGAAACTTTCCTGATAAATTCCTTAGGTTCTGGATTTTGTGATAACTTTTCGACGGTTAAGAGGTATTTTTTCAGTGACAAATAATATATGGCCTGCTGCAACCATGGCTGACTATGAACTAGTGCTATGTAGTTACCCTAATAACAAAAGCTGAGATTTGGAAACATACACCTGAATTTTAATGAGCTTTCATAGAAATGTGCCTGTGCAACCTCCTCCATGTGTTAGACAGATTCAGTTTATTCTCCATTATACTGCAATCAACAGGGATCAGAATTCTGTTTCCTAAGTTTAATTGGTTATGCTGTAACTTTAGCTTCCATACATTAGAAAGAAATCACGGACTCCTCACCAGATACAGAAAAGAATATTATACTGGATTGGGTAATGTGGTCAGTTAGGTGTTATTTTTTATATCCATCTGAAGTCAACTGGTTCTTCTAGTTTTCTTCTATTAGTTTTAATTGTTTATTATACAGTGAAACAAATGACCCTTCATGAAACCCTCTACATCACCTTTTTTCACAGAGATTTTCTTTGTTCTTTCTTTTCATTAAAATGGCACATACCTAGCAGAGAGCTAACCAGCAAGAGAAAACCTTAAGGCCATTAGCTCCACTGTTCTCCTAAGACATCTATCTTGCAAATAGAGAACATAATACACTCCTTAATGTATTTTCATATAGTAATGTTGTTTCTGAATCAGCACAATAATACCCCTTTCCCAACACGTTTCTCCAAATTCTACACATGTCCTATGTTTATTCCAATCTGTTCTTCAAAATGGCACAATGAACTCTTGTGGAAGAGTGATGAGAAGTTGGCCTCTCTGCTACAGAGCTGCTGTCATGAGTTCTCAGTTGTGTGTTATGGGGCAAGAAGGATGCTTGTAACTGAATAAACAACATACTGGCAAGGTGCAAACAGCCTTTTTGTTTTCTTCCACAAATTCTTATTATCCGTAACAAGTGTATTACACGCAGAGTGATCGCTACACATACTGGATATTTATATATTACATTTACAGTATTTTTAGAATCTTTTATGTAACAATTCCTCTTACAAGGAACCGCATCTTTGTCAAAGAATAGCTTCATTTATAATATTTTATGACAACAAAAGAATTGAGCTTGTACTCAAGACTTCACACACCTCTGCCAGCATGAAGAAAAGAAAAAATTGTAAAGAATCCTAACAGCTTGCACAAAAGCCTTCAGCAATGAGAAGATGATGGTAGAAGACCTGTTGATCTTTTGGACCCCTCAGGCCCCTCTTCTTCTTGTTATCCATCTTCTTGGGAAACAACTAACAAGGGTAATGTGTGAGTTCTCCACATAGGATAAATGACTATATGTGAACAAAATATTGACTTGATTCTCTTGCACATACAATATCCAGCAGCATATTAATTGTTGTAGTTAATTTTCAATACATCCCTTAGAGCACCTTATGTAAGCTAATAAAACCCCTCCCCATTCTTTATACATTTTATATACTAACAGAAAAAATGTCCCTTTTTGTATGCAATATATTTAATATTTAAAAATTTTTATTCTTATTTTATGAATAAATTGGTGGGTGGGAGGAATTGTTTAATACCCTTGATATGATCCCCCAAATCTATATTTCTACAAATGCCTTTGATTTCAGGAATGTAGACTCTGAAGTGTAGGTTATTGAACTTATTTATATGTCCAGATCTTTTCTTCCCTGTAGAAAACTTGTGTTTGCTACCCAAACCAAAAACACCTGCTTACATGGACATTTCATATTCTGCATATATTTAACTTTCTTCCAGTGTGGGAAATGGTGAATGTAATCAAGCACAGAAATTTGAACTGTTTATTAGCAAGTCACAGAACTGTTGATTAGTAAATCACAGTACTGTTTATTAGTAAATCATTGCATCTGGCATGAGATGTTAGCTGCACTTGTGACTGAACTCTCCTTATGAGTCTGGAGTGCAAATAGATACAATGAATTCTGTTGATGGCAAGTCCACGTTTGACACAGTGGTCTGGCCTTAAAATCATGTACCATCCAGTAAAAGAGTTGACTTAAGGCTGAAATATTTTGAATATTAGATGTTTTTCCTTAGATTATTATATTTGTAAATACATTACTAAATGTTTGCTTCCATTTCTGAAAAGGTTGGCCTTGATTGCTAGATTTAATTCTACAATGTATTTTAAGGTGCTTTTAAAACAAGTTCAATGTATTACATCATTCTTGTGAATGAAAATGAGCAACAAAGTATGCCAGCATTGACTGTAATTGTGAAGTTATGAAGAAGGAGAAAAGAAAAATCAGCTTACCCTGAATTACAGAAACAGTTCCATAGGCCTTGACCATGGCTCCAAAGTAAGCGATTAAACACTCGGTTGAAAAGACGGTGGAGATGTAAATTTTCAATGTCTGGAGCTTTCCAGACATGTTGTAGGACTGCACGGACACTTGTCCTAACTATATCCAAAACCTAGGAAAGAGCATTCTGAGTAAATCAAAGACATTTTGCAAGACCAAAACCCAAGGGATGGCTGATGCCCTGCACGCACACAGGCAGCTATCCCTGTGCATAGGACTGCATACCTGTACATTCCTACAGAGCTCTGGGGTTCATTTCTGTGCATTCATCAGCTAACTTTTATTATATGTTCTTTCTGTTAGTAACATTTTGCAAAGCCAAATCAAAGTATTTTAGTTTTATTACCAAAAAGCTCATTTCTGTTTTTTCAGTCTGTTCAATACTAGCTCATTTAAATGAAAGAAAGGGTAAAAAGAAGCAAACTGGACACAATTAAAGACTAGAAGCAACTTAATTAACTCAAGTATTGTATTTCTCCTTTCCTCACTCCCTTGTAAAATATCATCTATTTTATAAAGAATAAAGATCATCTATGTTAAAAGAACATTTTATAATGAACTAAAAAAATATCTCTATTTTATAAAGAACTATTTTATAAAGAACTAAAATGTCCTGCAAAACTACAAACTGCCTTTGGTTTAATGGCTGTTTAAGCTCAGCGTTACCCTGGATCAAACCATATGAGTGTACCTGGCAAGAGACAGCAGTGAAATCAGTAAGTAAGAAAATAATCAGCAAGATATTTATAATAGAAACATTTATAGACACACCATGGATTTATGACATACAGACTACATTTAAATGCAAGAGCATAAGGGCTGAGCTGCATTCAGTATAGTGCTAGACAGCTGCACATACCAACTCACCAGAGTCCTGGATACACCTTTGCACATCCCACTGAACTGGGGCATGGAAGGAAGGTGGGATTCATCATGCCTGCTTTTCATTATCTGGACACTCTCTTAACTCAGTCCTCTATGTTCCCTTCATAATCCCTGGAGAGAATCAGACTCCAGAGTGTCTTGGATTCTGTCTATTTGGATACTATCAATAAGCCTGGGAATAGTTTTGTGACCAAGGTAGTATTTAGGCCCCATATTGACACTCTGAACAGTATAAAATCTGTCCTACAAAAAACCCCATGGTGCATGTAAACTATCAACAAAAAAGCCAGTTAAATCCATTAAATTTCCTTTAAAGGAAACACCCTCTCTGCCTCTTTTGCATAACAGCATCTTCCAAAAAACCAATCAGACTCGAGTCAGTGGTAAACAGATGGAGGTATTTGTTAATTTGGTATAAGATTTTATAAATTAGAAGGTACAATGCTTTCCCTGGAAACTTTCAGATATGTAGGACAAACTGATTCATGTGGTGAATCGTGGTTCTCAAAAAGTGAAAGAAATTTATTAGAACAGTAAATTATGGAAGAATGGTGTAGAATTGCTATTTTTAGATCCTACATAACAAACTGTTGTTTATAAATTGTCTGACAATGAAGGAAACAAAGCTTAAATAAACAAAATGCTTGCAATTGCACAAGGAAGCCGTGTAGTATGCCTAATGGGCAGAAAATCGATAGATACCTAATAATGAGAGCCTTGACGAAGTATGGTTTTTTCCATGTTATTTAAACTCTTTTTGAAGACCTGGGATTAGTCTGTATGTATGTACAGGACTTGCAGTAATTCCATGCACATAATAACCCAAAGTAAATACAATACTGTCCTCTCTCTTGGGAATCTTTATGAATGCAGGTGTTTAATGCACTAAAACCAACACCCATGGCCTACTCCTCCCAAAGAGTGAGTGAGACAGGAGGTGTACAATATTAAAACCTAAGAGTGCTGATCTTTTTTAGTGACAGCAGGAGCTAATCCCAGGTTTTGGACTGTCCCATGCCTGTAGAACAAGCCCAGACTTTCAGACATTTCCTTAGCAGCATTAGCCTTCATGCTTCTCAAGCCCTTTACCTTGTGTCTCACCTGTCCAAAGTATTCCCACACACATGGCCAGTATCCGTGGTCAAACACACATCTGAAACAACTCAGTCTCTAAAGCACCTAAGGATCAGCCCTACATTTCTTTGCAATGTTACACTGACTAATAGTATCTCCCTGTGTGAAAAAGAACAATTCCACCCTGTACAGACTCACTGGTCCAAAAGACTAAGCTAAGAACAACTATGGCAGTGTAGAGCTTTTTCTTTCATTGGAGTACCTGGAGTTGAAGAAAACTAAGAACTGAACATCTTAGAGCAAGCCACAGGCTGACAAGTACTCTGGGGGAAAAAAAAATCTTTCTTGCTCTTTTTACTGTGCTGATATTGCCAATATGGCAGAGCAGGAAATGTGCCCGTTAATTGTCCTTAGTTTGCAAACATGGCAAAAAGAAATCATCCATTCAAGAAAAGAGACAAGGCATTGCACAAGGGCTGGAACTTCATGAAACCTACATCTTCATTTTTCTAAGTTAATTTCCCTAGCTTGCCTTCATCTTTCTGTTTAATTTACATCATTTACTTTAACAAAACAAATTATCTAGGTATAACAGAACAAGATGTTATGAAAGGGCATATTCAAAACCCTCTGGTAACCATCAAAACACTTTTAAAGAAATTATGTAAAGTGATGCAACATGAAGCAGTCATAACTCCTCCCACAGAAAAATCTCTTCTAATTGAAAGTCTTAGAGGTTAAATTTCTTTTTAGCATGAATTGATTTAATTGGTTTATTTTCAGCTTACTTCTGAATGCCTCCTGTACCCACGCTGTAATGCCAGAATATTACACACTAAGAGTATAAGTGTAAGTTTAATTTTTCTATATCATGTTGAATAATTGTTAAGCAAATACAGCTGTCAGGGATGAACACTGTGCAATCTAGTACATTGCCCAGGTATTTTCTACTTGTGTGTTAGAATTTCCCAGTAAGTAAGAGTGAAGGGGACTGAGATTCTGTTTTGCATTTCACAAAGTTGAGAAAGGTACCTTTGAGACAGATTCCTTACTTGCATAAATATTCTCCACCTTGCTCATTTCTCCTTCACCCACCTCATTGGAATATAAAACATACTTCTTTCAAATCAACAAAAGACATTTGGCAGTCTTCAGCTGCAATGTCATTGTCAAAGTTAATCCGTTTTTATAAACTACCCTTCTAAGAATAACTATCTGATTGCTTGAAGGGATTGAGGTTAAAAGCAGTTTAAAAAAAAGGCAAATCATTTCCAGTGCAAGCAAAGATGAAGGGCTCACTAGTGCTTCAGGAATTGTAAGTCTCCTAAAGTTGTAAAAGATGTCCTCACAAGAAGAGCAAAAAGCCCACATTTCTGATTGTGCAGTTTTTGCAAGTAACAACCTGGCACATCAATCTCTCTCATCCTGACTTTGTACATGTGCCCTTAGTTTAACATGACTGCCAGTCAAATAAAGGGCAGAACCACCCTCTCTTGGAGGCTTTCTGAAATAACACTTAAAGTAGAAAATTCTTTGCTTGGTAGGTCCATTTTTTATTCAACATGATCTGTTCTAATACTGAGAGTCAAATACTCAAACAGCCAAGTGCAGTATCACTACTTCTAATGGAGTTTTAATATGCCTGGTCTGAAACTGCTGACTGGTGTAGCCCTTATCAATCAAATCTGCCAAGTGAATACCCTTCTAAGAATGTTAGCTAGAACTTAGGGGTTTTTGTTTGCTTTTGTTTTTCAGCAGACTAATTTTTTGAGAAATTGATTTTTAAATTATAATCCAAAACAATCATGCTTCTCCAAATATGGAGCAACATAATGTCCTGTAATAGAAATAAAGCATATCTATGTTAGTACCAATAGTCAGTATTTTGACATCTCAAGTCTTTCCCAGCTACTCCTAAACATAGTAGAAACACTGCTATGCATGTACTTTAGATGACCTTCTGAAAATGAAACATGTCACTTACTTTTCGTTGCTTTGCTGAGTCCAGTTTTACCAACCAATAGGATGACACTTTTGGTTTATGATACTTCCAATTATCCATAATCTGTGGTCATTGTAAAACACAAGATAAAAAATACACATGAAAACAACTGAAAGCTGGTCTTTCATTCATAGGCACTCCTAACCCTTAAAAATGCGAGCATCTTAAAGACCTCCGTGAGAAGTTTTCTCTAAAAGAAATAGCAAAATATTTGCAAATTTATGTGGGGCAACATTTGCAAAGACCTGTGTGATGCTTCAGTTTAATACCACCCTCTTTTCTACCTGATTCTGACAATCATACACTACAAAGCAGTTAGAAAGTTGTCTTGACTGACTCAGCTCAGATTTTTTGAGAGTAGTAAGTTCAATACATAACTGCTGATCTATTCGAATAGCGAGGGGTTTTGCTGCATATGGGACATTAGACAGACCTGGAAATCATCCTTTCTGTAAATAATCATATATGAACTACAACACTCTCCTTTCACAAAACCTAAGTGCTACCAAAACAGCTCAAGCTGCGAACATACATTTTTATTCTCATTTTGTTATTTTATCTTTCTACTCTACTCCAGACCTTCAACAAGTTCTGTCTCGCCAGCACTCGTTTTCCTCCATGATGAACTATTTCCCATCAGGGATTGGTTATGGCCAGACAAATTTCCCAGGAGCTCTGGCAGGGGAAGGTGCAGGGCTGCCCCGAGTGCCGCACGGAGCGCTCGCCCCGCTGGCGCAGAACCGCGCACACGCAGGGCACCAGGGACAGCATCTCGGGAAGCATTTCACCCCTGCTTTGGAGAAGCCCAGCCTGCTGGTTGTGAGTACTATCTTCCACCATCACCAAATCAACCTTCATTACAGAAGAATTCCTTCCCACTCCAATGTAGCTGCATAGATTACTAGAAACATAATCAACATTCTGGAAGCTCACAGAGCACAGGACATTTCTGGCCAGATAATAAATCAGGTAATTTTAACACAGCAAGGACTGTACTCACGACATCAGAGCACAGGTGTTAATTTGAATCCTTTCAGTTTTCTTCTAAAATGAGAAGAGAACATCTATCTTTATCTTTTTTTTATTTTATTTTCCATCCTGTTAGCTTCTTCGCAAGGTATTTAAGCCACCATGCCATTTATGCTTAAATATTAAGTATCGGAGTTTAATTGACCTTTATTTCAGCATTGTTTCACATGTCTTTGATACCAAACTACAAGGCTCAGAACATTAGATGTGAGAAAGGCGAGCTTGGTAGACTAAAAGAGCCAAAAAGCTCATGACTGGTGTTCTTTATGACCCTCAAGCCTCCATTCTGCCTGCAGGACACTGTTCTGAGCTCTCTAGTATGCCTGCTTGGGAGCAAGTTAAACAGGTCAGGATCTGTTTTAACAATATCAGATTAAATATGAATTGTAACATTCTTCTGGGCTTACTTAAAAGTTTGAACTCTCTCTACAATGAAAAACTGAATTTTCCTAACCCTCCTGATTATTTCTCACATATTTTATAAGGACATGGGAATGTTTTCAGTGCTGCTCTTTTAAGGTCAGAAAGCATGCAAAGCTCCAAGCTTTCAAATTCTTTTGAGTTATCCTGAGTTCTGGAAGTTTTAGGGCCGCAGGAGCTAATAAATCATAGATTGAGCTTTTTACTTTCCTTCATTTCAGTAGCCTAAACAGTGTCTAGTCTGTTCTTCTTTCTTATTTATAGATACTTACATCTTCTATAATTAATTCAGATTCTTCATTTGTTTTTCCTGGGAACTTTACTCTCAAGTCATTGATAAGGAGAAGAGTCTCTTTTGTCAAAGCAACTTCTTGCTCTTTTGTTTTCTGTTGCAGCAAAGACTCGCTCTAAAAGCCAACGTGAAGCAGAGAAAAACATTTCAAGTGTGCCATTAAATCACATTACAAAGATGTTTGCTTGACAAAAAAAAATTTCTAGAGTGACATAAAATATATTATTAAAGTGCATAGACATATTATCTAATACAGAACTAATATATATCACATACATTAATGCATCACTATTACTGAGAGTTGTCAAGAAACCCAGGAAAACAGTTAAAATGTAAGTTTGGTTGAAATAGAATAAACAAACATATATTCCATATTTATGGTGCCCACGATTTAAAGTATAACTTTGAAATTGAGATAACAGACTTTGAATTTAAATTCAACATAATGAAAAATATTATTTGTCATCAAAAGCATCCTTTCAGTTCCTCATTTCAACAATTTAACATAAACAGGCAATATATCACAGGGTCAAGATTTCAGGAAGCATTAGAAAGGACACTTTTCTCCTACTTTAGACAGTAAGGGGTCTGACAGTGTCTCAAATTATCCAGAATTTTGTTTAAAGTATCAGTACTTTTTACACCAACACTGATCTGAACCCCTGCAGTGTCTGCAGACCATCTCTGGAGGATTTGGGGGTCTTCCTTAAAACAAGACACACTGGTTAGAAATGTTTCTGATCCTCTTTCTTTGCTTTCGTATACTTTTGCATTTTCAGATTTGTAAGACCAAGTCAGTCGAATTTTAACGTTTTTCAAGAGTGAAACTCAAAATTTTTAAGCACCTCTAATCTTTGTATCCTGTAACAACTACAATACTTAAGGATATTTTTATTTGAGTGATAAATATTTTCAAGCACAAAAAAATACTTTGGTATTTGATACATGTTAATGTGGCTGAAATAATAAGATAGCAAATATTTTCAAATCCACTTTTATTTATAACTCCTATAAGAATATGTCTGTAATTCCCAACTGTAAATGATTTATTTTAAATTTTGTTTCCCTACATTTAGAACATTTAGATCTCAGCAGACTCCAAAAATGGCAGTGTACTGCTCTTTTCTTGCCCAAAGGGTAGATAAACTAACACTTTATCATGCAAAATGATTTCTTCTTAGTAAGTCACAGTTCATCAATTTTAATGTTATTCTAGCAGTAATATATAATATATTATTCTTAGTTGCAAAAATAATTATGAACAGATTTCCATTCAGAATGCAGTGCTAAATTATAAGTAGTTCTTATCCATTCTGTAAGTAATTTTATTCACATCATTTTTAGGAAGCATGACCTAAGCTCTATCACCCAAAGTAATTGTTCTGCACATCAAGATCAAGATCATTTCTGCAGTGGAGCTTTCTCAGTGAAAAAGAGAGTATGCTTTCTTACTAATGTTAATTTAAGCGAGTAGCCCATTTTTAACATCAGATGGTAAAAGACTGCTTTTAATCTTTCAGTAATTTGTATTTGATATAAAGTTAATGTGAATAGAAAAATCCATATTAGCACTGTCTCATTAAACTCTCAGGGTACATCGTGATGATAAAAGGGTACTTTTTAAACTTGAGATAGCTAATGCAATAAAAAATACCTTTAACACGTTGTTGTGAAGACACAATCTTAATGTCTTTCCAATTCTATTAGCTGACTTTAAAGATGGAAAACCATGTTAAGGAGTATTTCACAAGATGTCAGCACACAATTTTAAAAGGATCCTTTTTCATCATTTAGACAAAGCCTCACAGGCAAAACAGACAATGAGCATTCTACCGGATAAAAATGATGATTAGAGATAGTAAATACTATGAAGCAAGTTAATTAGCATTACAAAAGGATTTCTCACAATCAAAGCTCACCACAATACAGAGAGGCAGCAAATACGGGTTAAAAGTGCCAATTTGTTTTGCCCCATCTCCACACAAATTATTTGGGTGATGAAATATATAGGTCAGGCATCAAAGAACGAATGGAAACGCTCTGGCACCAGCAGGCAATGCAATCCTGAATGAGGCTGGGGATTGATCCCTGCAAACACTGCCTAGGGATAAGTGAATATGGGCTCCATCATGCCAACACAAAAGAAGAAATGCCTGGGCTGTGAAGGAGATACCAAAGAGGATGACAATCTGCTAACAAAATGAAAAAATATGCATGGTCCAGAAGTACATTGTGAAAGTACAACTAATCACACAAATTCTAAACAATTAAAAGTGTTTAATTTGATCTATTATTTATTTGGGCCAGTTGCTTCTCTGTCTCAAGGAGAGGGTTCAAATGAAAGATACTTTATCTTCTTTTTTAGAAAAGAGAATGGCTTCTGAGTCAGTTACTGCAGTGGTAAATCCCAAAGACCACAAGCACTGTATAAATTTTCAGTTGTTCACTTTGGAAGTAGAGTTCCACTGCAGTGGTATAGCATATGCAAAAGAGGTCCAGTAGGTTGAAAATTAATCTCACCATCTTCTACAATGGACAGCCATACAAAGACTTACTAATGTTTTATTCTGGCACAATGTATTTACCCTTGGACTATTTACTGGTTTTGAAATCTGGATGTATTTTTGTTACTGTAAAGATTTTGAAGGTAGGTACAGCCTTACTTCAGAACCAGGAGCCCCCAAACAAATCACAGAAAATTTTTAAGAGAGGTAATGATCCTTTCTATCTTCAAAAGCCTGTTTAGGAGTAAAGGTTTCCCATTCACAAAGTGAAGGTTTCCCATTCTCTTAAGATTCCCATTTCCACAAATCTGTATTGCTACACCACGAGCACTGAGACATCACAGATGGCACACGTCCCATATCACATACAGGTCTAGAGATCTTATATGCTTGAGTGTCTGTCAAAATAATCTTGACTACAGTACCTCAAGTTTTCTGATGTTGCAAACATTACTAATGTATTTATTGAGCTTTAGAGAGAAATGGAACACATTTTGAATGCAACCACTGTGTTAACTCACCCCTGAAGAGTTCAAAGTTCCCAAGGTGCCTGTCTGAGGGAATCTGGCTGAAGATGGGCTACGACTCAAAGAGTGAGACCTGTTCACTGAGGATGGTCGCTGTGTTTGCAGAGATGCTTTGGCTGAAAAGGGGCGCTGCTCAGCTCCCTGGGACTGCAGAGTGAGGATTGAGATGGAACGAGGGCAGCTCACAGAACGCCTGATTGGACTTGTGGATGACGTGGGGGACGAATATGATGGAGACTTTACATTTTTATTTGAAGGTTTGCAGTTCATTCTACCTGCAGACAGATCAAATGAATGATGTTATTACTTATTATTTTCTTAACATCCACTTTCAGTCTTTGTAACTAACAACACATACGATCAATGTGTGCACAGAAGTTGTACTACAACGACTGTTGACTAACAACAATATATGTAGAAGTCAATCATGTCAGATCCCCTAATAATACAGAATTTACATACTTATAGGAACATTTATTTCTTCCTCATATTTAGCTTTAATCAGGCAGACTCCAATCCACTATAACAGGCAAGGGATTTATGAGAGATGGCATGTGATCTTTAGGTCAACATGTATGTGACTTCTGTGTGTGGTTTCCTGACTATAAGGATATGGAAACAGGAGAGAAAATTTGCTCAATGGATCCCATATTTGCAGATTCAGTATCTCTCATTTGTTATGGCATAGTTACACAATTTTTTAATTCAGTTTTCAGCTAAATAAATGCTGCTATGAAAAATAAAATTTTAGAAGAGCATTACACATATGCAACTGCATTATAAAATTCTTTGAGACAATACCCCACTAAAACAAAAAATAACATGGTATATATATTAATTTAGAAAACATTTTAAAGAAACTGAAACAAGCAAACCAGTGGTTAACCCTGAAATGCGAAGTTGACACATTCTAAAAGACTGAAGAATTTAATATAATTCATCGTCAATGCCAGACTTCCTTGGAAAAGTGATCATTTAACTTACCTGATCGTTCCAAAGATTTGTATTTATTTTCTTCAAGATCATATGAAACTTTTTTCTCTTTTTTTTCATTGAGATCTTCCTTTTCACTTTCTTCTCCCGATTCTGACACACTGCTGTCACTATCACAGCTACTGTCACTGCTGTGGTTCTTCTGCTTCCTTAAGGAATGTGCACTTTCTGGCATTGAACACAAGGGCTAAAAAAAAAAAAAAACCAAAAACAAAAACAAACCAACTAAGAAATTGAATTGAATTGAATTCAAATAATTTAAAGAAAAATCCAAAGGAACACCCAAAGAAAGAGATGGCTATCACACTAGATCCCTGATTCAGGCAGGTTCAGGCAGTATTTGCACAGCTATAAACCCTCCCAAATTAGATTGGACGTTTGTCCTAAATTTTAGAATAATTGCTTAAATATTTCATTAAATTCATTCCACTGCAATTCTAATCTTTGTCACATGAAGAGCAGCATAATATAGTACAAGTGGGGGGAGAATTATTTGAAGTATGATTTGCAATACCAAACATATTGAATTATGGTTTGAAATCATAAATCAATTGATTCAGAATACCATTTACAATCAGTTCAGTTTCCTCACTGATATTTGCAATAACTGAAACTACAGTTTAAAAATGATAAACATGAAGTAGAAAAATACATCAGGGTACTTTGGCTGTTTTACTTCTAAAAAGAAAGTGATTAATCCATATCCTGCAGAGAGCAGAAACCAAAGAATACACAGCAAGCTGTGCTGGGGGTTCTTGGTGCCTTGTATGCACATGGGATTCAGCGTCATTAGCTAATTAATCCTGTGCTATTACCAAGGATACTGCAAGACAAAATCCAAAAAGGTGGAGACAGAGAAGCTGATCCAAGAACAGAAACTACAACTGAAAATTTTTCATCTTCCATCTACTACTAGTCAGACACAAAAAATGCATTATTGTCCATTACATCTGTTCTCCTAAGTAGGCTTATGTGGTCACCTTTTTTTCCTACACACTTTCTTCCTAGTAACTCTCAGCTCTAAGAAGCTATGCTGATGGCTCATCTACCTAATGGATTTCAATTAAAGATCAGATTAAAAAAAAAAATCATAATTTATGGACATACTTTGAGTCAAAGTGAAAAATAACTCTCAGGAAGAATTTAAATTTTCCTAACATCTTAGCACAATGTAATGCACCTAGATTTATTATGAGGGTAACAGGAAAAAGCCCCAAAACCTCCTGTTGCTGCAAAATACACTTTATAACTAAATAGATGCTACCTAAGCTTCTATTCCAGACAAAGAAGGGAAGGGATTTCTGCCACTAACTAATAGTATGTCTATGCCATCCCAAGCTGTTAGACCAGATAAGGAGAAGTTAGAGAAGAATATTGCATTGAGAGCCCTGACAATTGTTGTTACACAAAGAATATGTTGATATGTATCTGTCTGCCAAAGGGATAAAAGTAAGGTGCCTCAACACATGCCACTTTATTAAAAATAGCTCTTCTTATCATGAAATGCTGTGTTTGATGGAGACATATTGATCAGACATTCCTGAGGAGTTACACAGGGTATTACAAACATTTTCAATCACAGCTCACAGATTAGATCTTATTCCACTTACCATATACATATTCCTCACACATTCTACAGTAAACAGTATCAATTAACAAAGAATAAAAGGAAGAAAAATAATAAAAAGAACGATCAAAGAAATTACAAAAAGCAATAATGACAAATAATAGCTGAATCTGGTTATAAACTGATCTCCTGAAGAGATATTTGATTGCCTAGCACACCTAATCACCTTGATTTTACCTTTATGTTAACCCAGTTTTTCTGTGATTAAACTCATCTGATCTTACACCAAAAGAATTAAAATTAATTTTTCAATTCCTCTACAATACCTGCAATTTTAGTTCCTTAGTCCATTGTCCTGCACACATGGGTAACCCTGACAGAGTGTAGGTGTCAGGAGCCCTCTAGAGGCTATAAATAAACTGGACATTTCCAGAATGCACTTCTCCATCTATGCAAAATTCTGTGATTTTTTAAGTGCAGGAAAAATGTCTTCATTCTGTGAAATTCTTGATTTCTTTTTTCCTACACTGAGTTCTTAATCATGTTCAAATAAAAATAAGGCTGAAATTCCTAGCCAATATGGAATAATTGTTAGATGCAAAGCTTGCATTTATTTTATACATACACAGCCCTCAACCTCTCCTATGTATAGATATGTGTGTGGAAATGTAGATGTTTATATATGTTTCTATGTAAGAAGAGCATGAAGAGGAAGACATCTCTCCCTCCCAACTATGCCAGTTGTCATGTTAGTTTTCTGAGTCCTGGCTGTTGGGATTTTTTCAAGGAAGAGTGCAACCCAAGGCAGTGCATCTGGCCTAAGAGTATCTTCTAACAGCAGGGCAGCCACTGAATTTAAGGGAGGACAGACTCCATGCCCTTCTCAAAGAATCTTTTATGTCAGGTTACATGACATGAAAAGTACCAGTCCTGTGGTTGTTTTGTTGGGTTTTTTTTCTATTAGATCCTGCATAGGCAAATAGTTCTTTATTGGTAGGATTTTATGGTTACAAGTTGAGGTTTACAGCTGGATTATTTTCTTACCTGACAGATTGACAGGCAATAGTACTTTCTACTGCCTGCCTCACTCACCAAATTTCTGTATAGAAATATATATTTAGACATGACATATCTCATAGCTGTCTCTTTACAAAGAGGTGGCCAATTAAATGCATATGATTGGCCATATGCACCTTAACCCTTACAGGGAAGAGGTGATGATCTTTTGGAAAAAGATGCAGATACCATCTGCATGGGTATCTGTATTTCAAAGGGAGCACACAGGACATTATGCACACAGGACATTATACAGGGAAATCTCTGCTTACATGGCTTCACTGTAGGCAAGGTTTAAATGATTGAGAAATGTATCAGGACCATAAAAAAAATGCAGGAATAAGAATCTTGCATAGCATAAAGTGTGCACAGTGCAAGGAAAAGAAAGATTCCTTGGATAAGCTAGTTTCATTGTTTTCTGTTTTGATTTCATCAGTTTTAGAGGGAAAAAAAGGAAATTTTGGTGATAAGCAATATTTTCTTTCTCGTCTAAGTGCAAACAATATTGTACCAGTAAGACAGCTGTAAGCTACTCAACCCATTTGCCTGCTATAAAAGAAGACCATGGCATATAGTCTTACTCATAAATTAATCAAAATTCACCTTAAAACTAATTGAGAGAGGTTTCTCAATTTGGGCTTAGTACCCTATTAATGTTTAATTAAATGTTACAGTCTCCAGCCTGGGAATGCCTTGTGAACAAGGAGTGCAGAGGTAGACTAGAACAAGTCAGTGTGCATACAGGCAACCAGATAGATGCTCTCCAAGGGTTGCTGGGAAAAGAGAGGCTTCTGGGAAAAGGGAAAAATGTGACTGAGATGTTAAGCTTGAATAACTGACCTCATGTTAAAGAACTGAAAAGAAAATTTCAAGGAAAAGAATGTCTGTAAGACCATGGACGGAGTGTACTGCTAGGGTGGACTGTTTTTTCTTTTCTCTTGTTTAAATGAATCCACTGCTGTTAAAGCATGAGCTCACAAAATCCCCATATTTTAATGAGGTCCCTGCAAATCTATCTTAATACCAGATTGGGCATGTAGATCCTCTTTCCAGAATGCAGCCTGTAATAAGATGTAGCTCTTTGGATTCTTGCACATATTTAAAGTACCTCTTCAAGCTCAGAACAATTGTCAGCATTCATTTTGTACAGATATCCACAGATTTGTACACTATGTCATCAGAAACATAAAATGCTGTAAAAAAATTTACATGCATCCATAAACAAATCCATGAAAGCTCAGAACAGAGATGTAGGCTCTTCTAAGCAGACTTGACCTAAAATGTTTAAAGGATATAAAAAACATACTTATCCTAGTCAAGCCCAAACTATTTATCTTTACTGGTTTAGAGATGTGCAGTTTATTTAAGGCAAAGACTCACATGAACTATGCACACAAGCAGAAAGCATTAAGCTAAAAATAATATACATTCACATTAAAAGCGGATTTTGGATACAAAATGGGTTCCAAGATATACTGTACAACCCTCTTAGCAAGGGAGCAAGCTACAGATATATCAAAATTATAATTAATTATTTGTCTTTCCATAGTGCCTTTTATCCCATGATCTCAAAAATCCTAATTTTGGCACTAATCAATTAGAGATGAAAGCATTCTTTTGAGATCCACTATTGATATAAAAATCCTTTCACACACTGAAATCGATCTCATACAACAGTTGTTGCCATGCATGGCAATTCCTCCATATGGTTTAGGGAGGGAAAGAAGGATTGTATATCCCCTTAAAATTTAATGGGATTTAGTTGGATAAATAGTAGTGATACCACTATTCATACTTTAAAAAAATAGTAATAAAAAAAAGGTTAATGGCAGTCTGAGGAAGAAAACTGTCAGCAGGATCAGCTAACTAAATTCCCCACTTAAAATTCTCAGAAAACCTAGAGTCTATAGAGTCAAATAAAAAATCAGTATCTAGAAGTCAAATACCTTAGGTCCTCGCTGCCTGGTGCATTTTCCCATTAGCTTTTCATCATCTATTTCACACTGCTCCAGAAGATCCAAAATGTCCTCCTCCTAGAAATGGGAATTTCATTACTATTAATTCAAAGCAGGACATACCCTGTCCTTCAAAAATTCAAGCAGAAAGTGGTAGAAATTTGAAATTACTCTGACTACTGCTTCCTGAAATAGGACTATGAATTCCTCCACAGGAGGAAATAGAAGTATTTCTTCTCATGCATGCATCTCTCCTTGCAAGCAATATGAAATTGAGGGTTAAAATCAGGTCTTAACCTATATTAAAAATAAAAGTCTGAAGAAAGGATTGAACAGCGATTCCTGTAAAACTACCAGATGATGCCAACTACAAAGATGCAAAATTATTTCTCAGATTTCAAAATACATTATGTTAGCTGGTTACTAATGCAGCTGTTTTCCTACTGTCTCTGACTAAATAAGTAGGCAAATCAGGTAAAAATTTTGGATGCTTTAAATCCTTAAACTAGTGGAGCTGGTTTTAGGATATCTCTCATTCCAGTCCATACAAGTGGATGAATAGGCTGGGAACATTACTGGAGGAAGAAGGAGGCAGTTACCAGCTCAAAAGCAGTTTCTGCCCACCTCTGGTTTTGCCAGGGGTAAGGGTGAGGATCAGGGATATGGTAAAGTAGCTTAAAGCCATCTAGCCTGTCTCCCCCTGGGTCCACTGCAGGACATCCAGATTCAAGGATCTGGCCCACAAGCTGCACAAAGAATAATAATGAGATTGTGGAACACTATCAAATGCTATTTATTAACCATCATACATGATTATAGTAAAACTAATCCATGAGATCATGAATTCAAAGTGACTCCTAAAGCCAGTACTCTGTGTCCTTCAGTACCTTCATTCTTTTTAAGGGATTGTTCATTTCCCGCTGAAGTGAAGCTGCTCTTCCAGCAAGAAACGTCTGGAAAGCAGTGGCTAACAAACTCTCATACTTTTCAAGTAATGTCTTATCATCAGGAGGGTAAATTCGCCTGAAAAAAGAAAAAAAAGAAGAGTTTAAGATAGAAGCTGAGGTCTTAATCACACAAAAGTAATGTCACTAATACAGAGTCTCTTTTTTAACATGTATGCATCCCATCTATAATAATTATATAATATCAAATCATAGAACATATACTCTGACCGTTGCTCTCTAAATCTACTTTTAATTTAGTGAACACATTCATGTTTAAACCAGCAATTAGCCAGTCAAAAGAAATACCATGTAGGTCATTCCAGAGGTATACCAAAACCCAGTTTTGCAGTGCTCAGAAATTTCAGTGGGTGTGAGTGATGCATACAGGTGTGAATGATTCATGAAATATTAACAAAATATTGTATGTCAAATTCAGAGCCAAAAGATAATTTGTATCAGCAATAAAAGGACACAAACCAATTTGTATTAGCAATCAAAGGACACAAAACAGTGAAAATCTGAACAATAGCTTGGATCCCATGGGCAGGATATGAATTAAAGATTGATGTACTGCACTTGAATGCTAAATCCTCCAAAAAATTAACAGGAAGAAATAGGTGCTATAAGAAAGAAAAAAAATAACTGGTACATGTATATATACAGTGACTGATTTTCCATTTCCAGCATTTTCCAGCTATGCCATTATTCTCTAAAATCACAGGTAAGGAGATTAGGACAACATCAGAAGCAGGACTTGGTGATTTATTCATGTTCATCAAGCAACAATGGGCTTTGAAGAAAACCACTTCAATCCATCTGTCATGAATACCTGAAACACAGCCAGAAATATGGCTAAAATGGAATACTAATTTTTAATGTATTGTAAGGAGTAACCTGTAAGTTAATTTTGCCTGCACTGTGCAAGGCATGGATGCCATTTATACAGTGCATGACACTATGGGACTTCTTTGTATTTGTGAGTCTTTTCTGAACTTTTTACAAGTTTCTTTTTTTCCTCATTCTTCCTTTTTAGACGTTTTCTCCTTGAAAAGGTATCTATTGTGAGGATTTTGTTGCAATGAAAAGAAGGATGATTTGACACCATTAGTCTCAGGACAGTTGTAGAACCAAACTGGATGCTTCCAGTTTGCATTAAACACCTAAAGGAGATTTAGGTTCTAATTTAGTTTCAGTCACCTGAACCTTTTAATGGTGTTGATTCTACTGCAGAAAACGTGCCATACAAGAATGCTTTAAATAAAGGGTAATATTCTTAATGTATTTAGAAATAGACTGTAGTTAAAGGCCATTTCAAAGTCATGTACATCCTTTCCAATTCCTCATGATTTCACAAGAGCTCTAAAGTGTGGCTCTTCAGCTGCTCCAAGACTCTTACTGGAGCCTGCTGCACTTGCAGGTATGGACTAAGGTATGGACAGGTATGGACTAAGCCAATTGCTGAGCTGATACCCACAGATTAAATCCAAACCTCCAGAGTTTGACTGAGGTTCCTCTGGATTTTTATTCAGAGTGCAATATTAATCCATTCAGCAATACTAGCATCCAAAATTTCCACAATTCTATCTCAGTGCCTGACACAAGCTAGTCCTGCTCTACAGAGGAATATCATATGGAGAAAATACTGCATAACTCCCAGATAAAAATCCTCTTCTTCTCTAGCCAGAATTACTTTCATTCTCATATTCTGCTGATCCTTCAGCCTTTTCTCAAAGACATGGTAATAAGAAAACACAAAGCTGTTCTGCCTTTTAAAAAAGTGCAGATTCCTCATGAAGCCACATTTTACTTTTTCCTGAGAAAAAAAAAAATTGTGTTTTTACTGATTTACATTAACCCAAAAGCTAAATAAAGAGAACATGTGTCTGATTCTCAGTCAAGAACTGAATAAGCAACTTAAAATGTGATCAGTTAATAAGCTAGACATTTAAGTTAGCAAAAAGAAAAATGTGTTAAAGCATCACAGTGCTTTTCTTTCTTTTAGAAGCATGAAAATAACCACTTTGTCACTTCATTGTACATCTACAGGGGTTTTTTTACTTACTAGTTCAGCTCCACACATCAAGAAAATATGTCATTAAAAGTTACTAAGAAAGACTCTTTGTAAGCAAAATGTTAAGTCATCAAAAATGTGAATTTCACAGAAACATCTATCTGTTTAAATGAGAATTTTACTGGGAAATATAGAACATCTGCTCAAAAAAAGGCAGCAATGAAGAACAGCAATAAAGGCATTCTGACTAGTTCACAATAAAATATGTGAACTCAGACCTCTAACATCCTGGATGAATGTTATAAAGAACGGGCAAGTATTCCCATCATCTCTTGCTAGCCATACTCTGTTCCCTTTCACTAAATATTCCTAGGCCATGCTTTCACTTCTCAATGAAGCAAATATCAAGAAATAATAACAAAAACATCACAAAACAAAATTTTTATTTTCTGGTCAATGCCTGTTGTAACTGACAATATAAAACTCTCTTTTGAACATATTTTACCAAGGAATCTGAAGGTACTTACATTTCAGCCTACCAAGATCCAAAATCAAAGTGCAAAAATAAAAATAAAGTATTTCAAATGTCACTCTATTCAAAATTATAGAATTTGTGACAAGCCTCAGAGATACAATTCAAATATGACATTTTTACAGTGAAATATCATACTGCACCCCCTGCCACCAAGATAAGAATGATCATATGTGATTAGAGAACAGGTCCATAACAACAACCATGATTCTTGGTACACTGAATGTGAACAATCATGTCTTTGAAGCAAATGTCCTGCATAAACAATAGGGTGACTGATGCCACATAAATTCCTAAGTGCATAGAAAAAATTGGAATTGGGAAAAGAACTGTCTGAAAAAAGATACCTGAGGTACATGTATATATTTTCTATAAATGCCTTCACATTTTTGGCAGCAAAATATCATCTCCCACAAATACTTGTTTCCACTGTTCCTAAAGAATACACTGAAAATTTCCTACTAATACAGTCAAAAACATTCACCTGTAGTTCCCCATGTGTCTATTTTCATGCTCCTCTTTGGAAATCTGTTTACGTACTTGTGCAAGTCTTTCCTTCTACAAATCAAGAAAGTAAGACAATTAAAACAAAAGAGAGCATAAACCATGAGCAAGAAAGAAGCACTTTTTTTCCCCTCCTACCAGTTCTTGTTTTCTCCTTTCCAGTGTGTGGCGCTGCTTCTCCCAGTCTGAGGAACCTGGCAACAGCTTTTTCACTGGCCCTTGGCCATACAGTCTTTTTTGAGCCTCAGCCTTCTGTTGGGCTAAATTTTTCCTTTTATCGCTTGTCCTGAAATACAGATGATATTAAGAAATGTCAATTCAATGCAGCCTAAATGAGATGCACTTTCATATCAAGTAAATAATCTGTATTTTCCAGTCAGTCGTGTGTTTATCGTATAATATTAGAATTTAAATATTCATTAAGATTTTTTTTCAATATTAACATTCATGGCTACAATATTTTAACACTTTAAGGGATACTGTATTGGCTCTGTGCTATAATGTAATATACAGACTTAGTTGTATCTATTTTCCTGAGGTGTCGATTTTTTTCAACATATCTGAGCTACAAAGTTTTCATCTCAAGGGGTATGGCTTTTGACACAATGTGACACCATCACTCAAGCAAATTTCCTTTATGGCCATGACTGCATGCATATGCCAACTTCAAGAAGTGTTTGAAAAATTTTTAAAAAGAAGTACAAAAATTACTATTACCATTCATTTTTCGCAAGTACATATACATGAAGAAAAATTAAATTTAGGTTCATTTCTATAGCAAAACTGACAGCAAGGGAAATATTTACATTTTGAAAATATGAAGGTGGAAAAAAGGTTTTTAATTTCCTCTAAGTACAATTCAAATTAAAAAAAAAAAAAATTAAAGCAACCGAAATAGAGCTGGACTGAAGAAAAGAGGACAAGGTACCGTATGTTGAGAAGCTTTAATGCATTTAGCAGAACACCTTTTTTTACATCATAGTCTATTTTTTGATCCGTTCCAAAGCTTGGGGCACGATTAATCTGAAAAAAAAAATGAGACACAGAAGACTTAGGAACATTCAGGTTCACTGGGAACACACCTATTGTAATAGGCTTTGTAGAAATGGCTCTTTCAAATACACCAGAGATTAAGAGAATACATGTTGAGAAGTTCTTTTCCATTTGGTTCTTTTTTTAAATAGAGTACTGAGTATCACAGATACTGGGAGCTGCAAAATGTACCCTTTCAGTCACCAGGTTATCCAGACATTTACAGTGAGCACTATTCAAGTCCTGCCACTGTGAATCCAGTTTAATCTACTCTTGGTTGCTGCCACCAGAAAATTTACCACATAAAGTGCTGTTAAACACATCATAACAGATGATGTGCCATGCTATGGTGGTCCAGCACAGAAAGAGTCAAACTCTTTTCTAGTCAAACTCTTTCTTTCAGACTAGTTTCCAGTCTGAAAGAAACTTTAAATACTACTCTAAAAAGTACCAACTATACAAGGACAGAAAGAGGCTCTAATCCAAGGTCTTTTTAAGCATATTTAAATAACTTTTCAGATACACTTGACAGCAACACATAGAGAGCTAAGTTATTAAATCAGTACATAGTGTGAAAACATAAGATAATTAACAGTCTCGGCAACAAAAATCTTATAAACTAAGTACGAGATAAGAGATTAAAAATTGTACCATAAATATGAGAAACAAGGAAAATGCAACTGGGAATCTCATAGTGAGACTAAATCATACACTTAACATCCAGGAGCCTCAACCAGCCATCCTACAACCCTGACAAGTTTTGGACTCCCTGCAGAACCTCAGTTTTCGGGAAGATTTGAGGAGGAATAATGATTTATTCCAGGAACTCTTTTCAGGCTGGTATAAAAATTTATACTTGAGTAATGGGTGCTAATGACAAGCAGGAATCTCACCTTGATAGTAAATGAGCAGTTACAGAAGGGACAGATTAAAAAGAGCTTCAGAAGGGAAAACTAATACCTTGTGCCCCACACAAATCAGAAGTGGGATACAGCTTACATGTCCAAAGCAGAGGGAAAAAGCAGTTTATTTTGTTTTAGAACCTTAAATATATTAGAGCATCTTAGAGCCTCTACAGTTGTGGGACAGAATTATTGTGGCTGCTGTTCCACTCAATGTCCTGTTGCTGAGTCCCAGCTGCCCCATCACTTATGCTCATAATTGACAGGTACCTTTCAGCTTTGGGAATCAGCTCCTCTGCTTTTGCAGACAGACTGGCAAAGTGAGCAGTGAGGGCTGATGTTGAAAGAAAAATCTTGAAAATTCAGCAGAAATAGTGAAAAGATTACCACATACTCTTTTTTGGAAGACTTTCATCCAAATATTTAATTAACCAACCTCTTTAGACTGACCTGTTCAGCTACTATCATATCACAAAGATGATAAATATGGTTGCTGACTAATCTGCAAGACTGTGGCATTGTAATCTTGATAAGGTACTAGTGCTATGCCACAATAGCTATTCACAATAACAGGTTACCAAACCATTGTCTGTGCATCTGTCAGCCAGGAGATGGTTATTTAGAGTCCAGTGACCCGAGAACCAGGACATGCACAACTAGGTTGTGTTAATATAACATCAGTAATTCTATCAGCAAGGCACATCTTGAAGATTGTTGTCAAAAACAGGATTGTATGAGGGGTCCCAAAAGTACAAGCAAATGATGATTGCAAAGGCCTTGAAAATCCAGACACTGATGCCAGTGGCCAAATTGCACTCACTACAGGAACACAATCTTGTAAACTAGATGATACTGGGTCTAGAGGGAACAAAGAAAGTACATGGCATGATTCCAGGAGATGTGAAAGACTTGTGGTAAAATTTGGAGGCAATGTGGAATTGCAGGCCAGTAAATGAACAGTCAGTAAGTAGATCATGAGAGCAAACAAAGAAAAATAACCCAAAGTGAAATTAAGAGCAAAGATAAATAAAACTTTACCATCAAGAGTGTGTTCTTCCTGGTGAAGAACATAAGACACTGAAAACTTGGTATAACCACTTACCCATCTCTTTATGGAGAAGTAGAATTCTCCTACCCCATGGTGGCCTTTGGACCTCCAGGGGTACAGACAGGGCAAGCATAACACAAGAGAAACAAGTAGATGCCAGAAAGTTTGTGTATGTGAACTTTAGCTACTTCATTAATAGGAATTAGCAATAATTGATTAGTTTAAAATCGTCACATTCATTTCACCTGGATTGATAACAAAGTTTTGAACAGATTTTGCTAGCTCAGTGACACTAAATAATAAATTTCTGAATGTGTATGTAAGGTTTCTTTTGCCTTGCCCACATAAATCACAAAGGAATTTAGGTACCATACACTTGAGGAAGTTATTAAAATGCATGTTATCTTTTTTCCCAATGATCACAGCTTTGTGATCCTAACTGAATATAATGAGGGTGAACAAGGCTGGAGTCCATCCAAGAACTTCAGCTGTATGATATTCTTTTACATAAAATAAATTAACCAGGAAATTTTGTCAAAAAGTAAAACTGGATTTCCTGGGAATCAAAGGGAGATCTAGATTGTTGTTCCTACTCAGAAAGGATGGGGACTGCACAGATCCTTGCCAGAAACACTTGGTGCCACAAGATGGCAATCCTGCATTTCCCACAACCCTCACTATGGTAGAAGGTTCCGGAAGTTCAGTAGCATCAAGGAGCAGGGGAGCTACAATGCATCAAGGCAATATAAACAAAAGTCAACGCAGGAAAGCAGAGTCATTATAATATGTTGCACAATTTATTTCTTTTAATAGTTTGTTAAGCTATCTTTATAACAGAAAAGCTACATGAGGCATGGAAACATGAAACTGATCATCCTAATCCTCTTTTGGCAATTTTCCCATAACACTGGGAACATTCAGGGCCTTGTGATTAGGACTAGTTACCACTGTTAGAAAGAATGATTCACTCTCCTAAGGGGGTTTTGGCAAGAGGGAAATGGTGGAAAGAGCTAAGAGCAGAAATCTGTGGAAGTAGCAGAAGTGTTTTAGAAAAAAATAGCTATCTATATGTGTGCATATATATATATACACACAGACTATATATATTATGTATAGTCTATGTATGTACACTGCAGATTTGATCTTTAATACACTACACACAGCACACATGCAGTGTGCATTCATCTACACACTCTGTTGGAAGTGCAGCAAAAAAGCATGAAAAAGCAAGGTAAAAAAGAGTAAATGAGTATGCAAAATTAATAAGTTTCAAAGTTTGAAATTTCTGTTAGTTTTGGTAAATGTCTGGCAAAACAAGTGGAAGGATACATGTATTACCAAAAGCAGAAAAGGAAATACTTGGACTTTTGCTTTTAAAAAAAGTAATAACTAGGTGCACAATTCCAAGTCTTGAAGTATTCTCCTCAAATACTTCAACTCAAAATACCAGAGGAGCATTTACTACTTTACTCCCTCATAAACAAGGAGTTTGGGATAATATGATTCTCCTCTGGGACCCGTAAGCAGTGACTCAAATCCCGCAAAACCTCCATACCTCATGGAAACATCAGAGCAGACAGAGAGGTGTCCCTCAGAATGGACTCCCTATGCTGGCTGACGCACCACCTCTCACAGAATCGGTCTGTCAGCATTTGCTACAAGGCTGAATGAAATGTTACACAGACCCTCCAGTCTGCACTTAAATTACTACACAGCTATACGCAAGCTACAGGCAGCCTATAGATGATAATCTGGAAGTGCAGTGCTAAATCAAAGGGACAGCAAGCTTCACTGGACAAAAACAGAAGATGTTGATGTAGTACAGACTAAGTTCATGTCATGCGCTGCTTTTGGCGAGAACATCAAAGCCACCAAATATGCTATGTCTGCATGGCAACAGTGGAGGAATTTTATTCTTCTAATTAAAATTATAATGAATCCCTGAGAGAAATAAGCACCACAAAACAATTGTTGACAGTATTGATGGCCTGCAAATGAGGTTATAATTCAGTAAGTTAATTGTGTACATTTTGTTCATCAGTAGCCAAATCATATTCATGACTTGCTGTCAATAGAGAGATTTTGAATACATTTTGCTTTTTTCCCCAAGCTGCACAACCTCTCAAACAGTTAACAGAATGAAATAAGACAATCTGAAAAAAGACAAGTGAACTTCATCTATATGTTATTAATAGGGCAATATAAGAGACACAACAGACAAACTTCAAACATTTCTGACTGAAAATATGTGTGAGCACCACTTAATTTAACTGTACCACTAACAAACATATCAGAGAAGAAATGTTTCTTCCAGTCTCATCATACCAATTGTTTGCAGAATTTCCTGTATATCAAATTAGTTTTCTCTGTTTATGGCAGTGCTTTTAAAAAGCGCAGGAGAGGAAAAGAACATATATCCACAAAAAGGAGAAGATTAAGGGCACATATTCACAGAAGTTACCAGAGCCATATTACATAGCCATACCCATGAAGGAAATCTATGCAGCATCCACTTGCTATAACCAAGGTCTTCCAGCTACAATAACAACTACATTAACATTACATTTCCCATTAAAACTTTCAAAAATATGAGAAATGCAACATCGGTCTAGGAAAGCAATTACCTTTTATTCAGGACCAAAAATCACTGCAAGGTGATTACTGCACTTCTGTATGGATGCTGCAGAAAAACACCATTTAGGTACTCAACAGTGCACAGATTTTCTTTCTAAGTTTTCCTACATAGATATGGACTCAGCTGGGGCTTAGTTAACTTTACACCTAAAAATTTACTTTGCATCTGCATAAAGAGGTTTACCTCTAGGAGCCATGGTTTTAGTTTTCTGTCCAGCAGAATATCAAACCCCAGGACTTCAAAGCAGACACTGTCACTTCCCGGTGCTTGCCCTGGCCTGCACATGCGATAAGCGTGAAGAACATGCGGCTCTGCAACTATCAGAGTCTTCACCACCAGCTCCTGCAGGGATGTGTTTCAGAAAGAGTCATCAGGAGAGAAAACACCAGCCCACACTGAACTACAGTGTTTCATGCTCTAATATATTAAATTTCATTTACATATCTACTAGGAAAAAAAAGATTTAAAATACCAAATAAATAGTCTATAGTAAACAAATTGTTCCTATGTAGTATCATATATAACTTTATATAGTTCTAGACTATTGTTATACTTTCCATGGTACATACAAACTTTGAGACTTGCAATAAGTTAAATAATAAAAGCAAACTGGTAACATAGTATAGTATAGCCAATCTTCATCCATTTCATTTTGCAGTATAATTTTTGATAAGTGTTCTCAGAATCATACAAACAGCTTTAAGCTCTAACAATCTTAAGCCTATTCCCCATCTAAAGACACCTGTAACACAACCACTTCAATGGTGCTTGATTAAGTACAAAGATATATGCAACACTGACTACAATTTTATAAATATTCACACAATTTTGTAAATATTCATATTTAGTGTATAAAGTGAATATAAAATTCACTTTATACACTAAAGTCTCCAAGAATTTAAATGGCATGATTCCTTTGTACCATATTACTTATGTGAATAACTGTTTGAAAGGACTTTTGATCCTCAGAAAAATGTTAACATTAAATTTGTAATCAAACTATGAATTTAGTCTTTTAAAAAACATAATAATAGTTTATAATATGTCCTTTGTGACATCCATTGCTGAGAATTTGGATAAATAAAGTTTCAAAAATCATTCTGAATTGCAGTAAAGCAGATGGCAGAAGCAATTAATTTTCTAAAAATACACAAAATATAATAAACTGCTTTAGTCTATCTTACTGAAATATCACTCCAGAATTTGGAGACATCAAGATTATTTGTTTCTAGAAACTCAGTAAACCATTTTATGGAGCGTTTGCTTCCTTTGTCTTCTGTTTCATCCCGTTCAAAATGTTCATTATGTTTATTGACAGAGTAGTTAGTCAGATGCATATACAATTGACTCTAAAAAAAAGCAAGAAAAGACATTTTTAAAACTTTAAAAACAATTCAAAAATAGTCAATTCAAAATCATGTAAAGAAAAATTGATATTAAATCAATAATGACATAATCACACAGCTCATATCTGCAAATAGTGTATGTGCAGATTTAGTGTTTCTGGTTCTGGGAGATTTCATGACTGAATGTTCTGTGGCCTTCTAACATCTGGGCTTCTACTTAAGTCAGTTGCAGTGATCTGATCTACCACTCCACATCTGGTTAGATAATATATCTGCCATTTTTACAGGTCTGTATGTAAACAATTGCCTAAAAAGGTAAAAAGCAATTATCATAACTTAGAGAATGATTACATTCCACAAGAAGCAAACAATAAAGTCAGTATTTTGAAGTGCTGCTTTAAAAGTGCTAAAAGACACTCTGGCATCTGCTTCATAGACAATCCCACATTTCAGTTTTCACTGTAGTTTATTTATGAGAAGTGTTCTCATGATAGTGATACTTTAAAATATCTTTTACATATAAACTCATCTGCCATGCTGATATCTGCCAAAATTGCTCATTTTTAACTGGCTGGTAGCCATACATCAGAGGGAGGTAAATTTCAAAACATACGTTACATAAATGACTGAGTGCTACAGTTCCTTTATGGGCAAAATGTCACCAGCAATAGACTCACGTTACCAGCTAAATTTAAAGAAAGCATTCTTTTCCAAGGCCAATTTATAAATCATGATCTGTACATTTACATTATCTCCCAGAGATTAATTCATCTTTTCACTTACACTGTGGTGATGCCTGTCCTCATCACAGTGACAGTTCTGTGTCATGTTTGATAAAGTACATGAGAGTACATTATATTTTAAGGTGACCATAAGCCTTCTGTTCCAATTCATCTTTAATAGATAACACAAGCCTTCTGCTGTCATTTATCTCACTACACTTCCTTATCTTCCTTATCTTTAAGAAACTTAATGAAATTACCAAAACAAATCAATTTAATTGCGACCAAGTTAACAGTATATTGTAGTAGCACTAGAAGCACGGAATTTCTCCCATGGCTTCATTACTTCTTTAAGAATCACTCTGAAATCTATTGGTTTGGAGTCATCTTTCCATGAAATTCAAATTATTTCAGACAAAAGTAATTATTTGTTAGACTACAAAAAAAAAAGTGTTTGTGCATCTGAACTGATAGTCCAAAGTTATTTCAAACAATGTCACTGTGGAAAAATGTCATCCAAAGAACAATGTCATTAGTGACAAGCAGGTTATTTCACACAATAGACAACCTCCAGCATGAGCAGTTCTGAGAACACAGAGACAACTGTCTGCTCTGTTTATCCTCTCAGAGCATATTTCAGTGCTGCTAATGCTGAGATTAGCAGCAATACACAAATATTAAAAGCAAACTATTCCAAATATAGCACTGGAACACTTCCAAATATAGCATTTGTACTGGGCTTCAAATTGTACCTGCATTTTTCAAAGGCACACCAAGAGGTAGTCACACACTTTAAGTTTCACGTAGGCAAAATGCTCTATTGTGTTTTCTGTTACATAATTACACAGAAACTGCTCTAAAAGCAATGGACTACAATGGGTATAACAAACCTAAATCTACTAATACCTTCCAATGCTGCAAATCTACTTCTTTCTTAGGCATCTGCGTTTTGGTCTGAGCCAAAAGAGAAGGGTTTACACCCCCCAACAGGGCAACATGCTATACTGTGGAACAAGAGGAGGAAATTGTGCAAAATCTTTAGCATGCACCACCCTTACCATCTCTTGGTTTTCTCTATGTTTACAGGCAGCCCTACTGAATCACCCTAAAGCTGCCAAGTACATTCTCCTGTCCCTGCTGGAGCAGTCACTGACAAACAGCAGGAGCAGCAAGAGATTCCCTTGTGTTCAGGGACTGCAGTGAGCACTGGTCCCTTGCAGTGCTGGCTCTCTCTGCCTAAGTTCCCAACACAAGGGCTGAAACCTGGCAGGACCCTCAGCAAAGGCTCCAAATTTTATGGATGCTAAGCAGTGATCTAGCAGGAGATAAACCTTATTACCACCTGCCACCCCAGCCTCAGTCTCAGATGAACATAAAGGCAATGTGCCTGTTCTTGAAATGATTTTATTTTCTTTATTTTTTGGGTTGTTCTCCTTTGCTTTCCTCTAGAATATATTTAAACTCTTTAGGATGCATACATGCAAAGTCATATAAAATTTTATATATAAGCAATAATGTGGCTATACTTGTGATTTTGATAGAAAAGCATGTGTTAAGTATCTTTCACATAAAATTTTTTCACTTCAATGACAATGCAGAAGTTTATCCAGATGAACTCAAGCCCCAGTTTATTTAATTTTATCACCCGCAAACACTACACAGGATAAAGTCTACACCATAAGCAATAAATTGGAATAAACTCCAACTTACCAAATTTGAGTCACTGGGGGGGTGATACTTTTCTGTGCCCATTCTCACCAGTCCGTCATGATATAAAAATATTTTTAATGGATCACAGGAGGTTACAAGAATATACACACGTAAATCAAACTTGTAGCCTTCCATAAGAAATGGTTTCTCAAGATATTCCTGAACAATTAAGTGATCCTGAGCTTGTAACTTTTCTCCATTTCTTATTAAAGAGATCCTGGTAAAAACAAAAGTTATTTTAAAACTTGGACATTACTCTTTGAAATAGATTATCATGGTCACCCAGCCAAGTAGTGAGGCTAAAGTCTACCTAGAGAAAGAGACTTAGATATCTGATTTTTAGGGCAGAGAAAAAGTTCCATTCCCTTACAAGGCTTTTGGTTTCCTGTCTTTTATTGTGCTTCACTAGATGAAAAAAGGCAACGAGCCATTTCAAAGTAACTTTCTGCTTGCTTTGATTCAACAATTTGTAATAATGGGTTTGCTCTACACTTAGAAATTGTTTGGCAGAACGACCAGTCTCCAGCTTCTGTGATTATTCCTCATGCAGCTCTAAAAATAGACTTCCAGTCTTTGTCACTTCTGCCCGAGGCACAGGCTGCAAAGAACTTTCAGTGCTAACCTTAGGTGATGAAGTTTGCAAAGCAGGACACTGATCTGTATGACTGAAGATGGCATAGATTAACCTCAGTATTTCTGTATTTCCAGTTCCTTCACACCAGAATGAAAAAAGGTTTATATATGAACTATGAACTTCCAATCTCTAACCACATAGACTTTTAAATAACTGTAAAAGCTAATATTTTCAGTATACAATTATTAACCTAAAATTCCCAGAACCTTAATGCTACCTTAATATAATTCTCTATTATTTATTATGCATTTCAGAGGTTTGATACTGAATACTCCTAATAGAGTGAAGTACTTTGCAGAAATTTCTCTGAACTAAGCTGGTACCTTTCCCTTTAGCTTATCTTTGCCCTTATCAAGAGGACAGAAAAATGAAGAAATTGAAAAGTTTGGGGGCCTTACTTTTATAGTAATTCTGACATATGCTGAAAAACTAAGAGTTGTACTATATTGTAGAATTCAAATTGATATTAAAAGCAATAAATGGTAAAACCAAAATGTCTAAAAAAAAAAAGAACTAAAAATACAATTGCAACATTTATCTCATTGTATTTTTACTGTGCAGCCCTGTCACAAACAAAACTTCTTCAACTCAACTGCAGGTTGCAGTCTCTTCAGGGGTGTGCCCTGCTTCCAAGAGTGCACATCCAGCCACATCCCCCACAGCATCTCCTCTGTCTCTCCTAAACCTTGTGGCTGCTGCTCTCAAACACGTTTCTGCTTCTCTGACTGGCTGCAGTTTGGGAACACAATGGGGTGTTTGAGCTGGTTTTAAAGCTGTGAATGATCCTGACCTCCCACACACATCCCTGCAGCCTCCAGCCAACAAAACCCTGCCATTTATGCCCAATACAATCTCATCCTATAAATCTAAGCACAGCAGAAAAATTCACAATAAAATAACTGTGTTCATAATAATTATTTGAGTTTGTTTAAGGCTTGTGAAGCCTTCACCCAATACACTGACTTCCACACAACTTAAAATACAATCTTCTTATCAATACACAGCTTCTGTTAATGTTGTAAGTAGCACTGAATTTCACCTTTAATAGGTAAGAAGACTGAATTAACTCACAACTCACCCATGTCCCATTGCACCATTAGCTGGTTTGACTATGAAAGTTTTCTGTCTACGTTTCTTCTTCAATTCTTTTACATAGTTCTGAAACTGTGTGTATTCTGCAGGAAAGATCCATGTTCGAGGAATGAAGCTGTACTCCTGAGGCTGACTCTTGATCATTCTGCAGGAAAAGGGTAATTGAGTTAAAATCTTTTGACTACTTTGATGTTTCAATCCTCAAGATTAAAAAGCACTCATGACAATTTGACAAGGGAAGTTTTTTAGCAAAATTCTGTAATATGAAAGCAAACTTTTGCATTTCTTTAAGAGTAGCTAGAGCTCTATTACATATTCATATGAGAGTGAATGTGTTATATTCAAAAGCAGACTATCTTGAGCATTTTTGCTTATGTCCTTATTATGTTACTGGCATCCATCTCATTTCTTGGCATCCATCTCACTCCTGTTACAATTTTTGGCCATTTACCCAGATGACTTAATGCTATTCCTATTCTTAGAAATATTGAACTTATAGCAAACTGTGGATATTTTTTTTTTGGGGGGGGGGATGGTGTTATTTGAGAAGTATTTTAATTTTCTTATTGGTGGGTGTCTGGGGAGATATGAGGACCAACAGACACAAAAAAGAGGAGTTGGGATATTTGAAGTTTCTTCTTGGGTGCAAAAAAGACTGACTTTAAAATTAAAAAGCAATAGGAAGTAATTAAAGAAGAGTTTTTTGTTCCTTTTGAAAGAATTTTAAAAATAAGGAATTGTAGTAGATGGACTTTGACACAGGCCAAGCAACTCATTCATTTCCTATATAGGAGAAATCACACAAGCTTTGATTAGTGCTTGGTCCCAGTATATTGAAATTAAGATTCCAAGAGCACCTAATTTAATCAAAACAAAGCAAAGACATTCAAAGCAAGATCAAGCAGGGAGGGAGTAGGGGTGAAGGAGTGGAACAGAAGAACTAAAATAAAAATAGGGAATCAAACTCTGAATCTGGGGAAAGGATGCAGCAAGGTCCTGATGTCCCTGCTTTAATAGCTGTGGCATCTGAGGTAGTGAGTGTATCTCATTCTATACCTCTGTTGTCTGTGAAGAAAAGTGGAAGCAGAAGAATGGTAAAGAATTCAGGTAGGAGAAGTTTCCATGACCCAGAGCTGTGCATGTGGCAGGCAGGAAGACACAGCCACACCACAATGTCAGTGTGCCTGAGGTACACACGGGTTGCTTTAATGCTGCTTAGCAGCCAAGACACAGGAGCAATGGGGACTTGGTGGCACTATGCACACTGGTATCATAGCTCCCAACAGGATAAATTTCGTCTTTGCTGAGTTACATACTGGTGCAGCTAGCTTGTTTCAGGTACTCAGAGTACATGAAACTTCCTTCATACGGAACCTCACACGAAATTAGTTCAGGTAACTCAAAACTACTCTGTAGCATAGAGTGGACACATCTAAAATACAAATATCCACAGACCAATAGAAAGGAATTGGAAGTTTAAAAAGAAATTAATTGATACAGGAAGTTCCCCAACTTTTTTTTTTTTTAATGCCACTATGGTGACATTTAATACTTCTTAATTAAATACAGATTTAGGTATATTTTTCCTTTTGTATTGAAAACTAATAGCATCAGCATAACTAATGTGTAAAAGAGGCAATATCATTTCCATTTTTCATTTCTGCTATGAGCTTACATGATACTCTTGGGCAGATACTGTTTCATTAAGTGGCTAAAATACTAATGGAAACAACAGAGCTGTCAGGCACATGTGTGGGGCTAGGACTGTAGCCAAGCCCTACTGGTATAATGGATACACTGTCACCAAACTCTGCAGCCAGCTACCCAACAAACACCCTGCAGAAACCACAATAACTACAGCAGTGCTGCATGAGGTTCAGTGCTTCTGCAGCTTCATTGTAACTATTATTCTTACAAAGCTAGTTCAATGAAAGCCACTAAATATCCAGGAATACTTTTTGAAAACAGAAGTAGATGTTATAATTCCTGATTCCTTCATATTGTTAAACTACTCCCCATCAGCTCTGTCTTTACAAATGTTACTACTTTGCCAACTGAGTACCTTATCTAGCCAGAAATTATCCTATTTTTAGGCAAAAAGAAATTTCTGTGCTAGTTTAAATCCCTCTCCAGATTATTTATCATATGCATCCTGTTATATGCTAGAGACATGCCGTTTAACTTACTCAAGGGTTTCAAAATACACACTCCCTACTCTTTTAACATAGCTTCAAGATATTCCTGATATATTGATATTCTTTTGTGATGGAAAGTATATCAGTTCTATATGCCTTTTATTTTTAACACATAACTGGGTGGGTTGCAAACACTTAATATTATGAAGTGGAATACTTCAGCATTGTTTATAGGTTCTGGGCCTTATTAAAACTTTCAAAAAAAGAATTCAGCTCTGTTCTTTCCCTGCAAGGCCCTATTCAGAAAGGGCTTAGGAACATCATTAAGTAGCCTGTGGAATCGCGGCCTATTCCATTACAATAGCCCTATTTTTCAGCACAGGGGCCATCCACTACTATGAGTAACCACTTTTTCACTGTGCTGCTCTATCCTTTAGCTTTTGCTGTCCTTATCAGGAGGTCTGAGAAACAAACAGCAAGTTATTGTTCTTCTGAGTACTATTTTAGCTCACAAATGTGGTCAGACTGTGCTCTTGATCTCAGAGTGCTTTCTGTACAAAACCGTCAATGGTGTTGAACAAAACAGAGCTCACTAAACAGAGCTCACTAAAGGCCCAACCTTCAGTCTAATAAGGCAGATTCCACTGCCTAAATTTCAAAATCCTCTGACTTTTCACATATGAAAAGAGAATTATTCTTGGCCCATGATCAGTTCATGAACCTTTTAAATATAATCAACAAGGTGCTGTAAAAAACAATATCACATAGATGGATCTGTGCCCCTTCCCACCCATCCTGTGCACCTTCTCCCCCATTTACTGAATTAATTTTGTAACTACATTTATCCTTCACACAAGGAGCTCTCATCTGAGACCCTTTATAATAGTCTCTTAAGATCTAGTTGGCCCAACAATGCCACTTCTATTGTTACTTTTTTCTTTTCTGTGTTCTGATTATTATCCTTGAAAATTATGTTCATGCCTGCCTTTTTTTATGCCTGCCTTTTTCCATCTGTTTCATTATTCTACACTTTCTTTGCTCAGTTGACTTCTTGCATAGTACACGTTACATATTATACTGCTTCCTTCCACCTTTCTGCATGTGAAAACCATGTGGTCCTGTGATCCAGAGTGCCTGGATATTGCCTGAAAAAAGAACTCCTGAAGTGCATTACCTCCTGAATAGGATTTTCCTCTCAAAGTAAGGTAGATTTGTTCTTTCACTTTATTCCCAACAACTTGCATAAAATGGAAGGGTGAAATCAGTACAACAACAAACATGGAAGTAAAGGAAAAAAAGTCTACTCTCTACCAATTCTCAATATAGTTTCATTATCTCTCAATGACAGTAATCAGTAGGGTCAGTAATGGGAATAGAAAAGATGGCATGCAGCAGTAAATGAGACAAGAGAATTAGTGTTTCTGCACATCTAAATTTTAAGCAAGAGCTGTAGGAAACAAAATCCTGCATTCTACAGCCAAGAGCCTGCACAACCATGTATTTCAACTGACTTTTGATTTCACCAGCAATCTCAAGGCATATAATTTTGATTTTTATAAAGTATGAATACTAAGTATTGAGTTGTGAGGGCCAGTATTGAGAAAAAAACTCAACTGATTAAGCCCTGCTGTATCTACTGATATTAAGTGAAGTCACAACATAGATATTTGACCCAGAGTTACAGTGTAAGAGAAATTATTCCCATTTTATCTATATGTGCAATCTCAGCACTGAGTGACTTTAAACTGTTGTGAACTCAGAATTCAGTAGGTTGAGAGAGGTATCATCAGACTGTATTTGAAAGAATGAGTGCATGATTGGTCCTGGATCTGTACTGCTGGAATGGGCTTTTGTCCATGAGCTTTTGACAAGAGCCTTTTGTCCATTTTCCGTATTTTTTTAAAAAGATCAGAGAACTGCAGCAATACACAGTCAGCACTGTGTACCAAGCTGACTGACTGTTTCCAAGACCTCTCCAAACAGCTGTTTGCCTCCATGTGCTATTTCTCTGTTTTTACTTTCAGTGTGCGAGGGGCAGTGAAAACTGCTTGTGCAGCACCACTGACACAGGGGAGCTCTAGTCCACACGTAGGACATGGAGACACCACAGCAATGCACACAATATTTGCATGATAATAGTTGCACACATTCTACACATTATGTGTTCTAGTTACAGAACAGAAAAGGAAAGAGAAAGAAATCAAAAGAGAGAGAGAGAAGATATCACATTAATTACATTCATATGAAAACAAATTCTGTTCTGTTAGCAGTTAAGTTGTGTAAGTCAGGTTGAGGGCCAAAAGATCAACTCTATTAATAATTGCTCTACAAACTAATTTAGATTAGAATAAAACATTGACATATATTTACCCTCAAACCTTTCCTTACAATCCAGGCTATCAGATCATTATTTAGTATTGTTTTCTTACAAGTCTTACTCACAGATTCTCAGCTAGGATAATTCCTCAGAACTCAGTTATTCCACTAGAGTGAGGAGAATTTGTAATTAGACAAATGGGCCTCACTGACTGATTTCTTATATAAACAGTAAGATGCTTCACATTTTTAAAATTTGATATATACCAAAATATAGACATTAATTATTTTAAACAAGTGCTATCACAGAATTGGTCAGGTTGGAAGGGACTTCACTGGAAGGGACTTCCTCTGGTCCAGCATCCCACATGAAGCAGGGTTATCCTAGAGCACATTGCACAGGACAGTCCAGATGCACTATCCAGCCACATACAGTTTTTTTTTCTGTACTACTATTATGGGATACATATGTGGGTGTATTATGTATTAGGTTTACTGTACAATAATTCAAGACTCACCTACATTCTGCAATGTTTAGACAGAGAAGTGAACCCACATAATATTCCACTGAAGTCAACTGGAGAAATAAAGTAGCCCATTCCAATAGTACAGATCCAGGACCAAAGCTAAAGTTATCAAAGAACTTTGAAAATTATTCTTGGTCCTCTCCTAGTTTCTTAGTAAAAATAAACAAGCCTAAAAAGCAATAGTTCTGTATATTATTGTATTAAATACTACAGCTGGAAAACTTCTTAATATTAAAAGAAATATTACTTAGTCATGTTTCTTGCCAGAAAATCCTTTCTGCATATCTCTCCCATTCCTGGAAAATGGTTGATTCTCTGAGGAAGTAGAAAAAAAAGCAAAATTAATTGAAACTTCTTAGATTTTCTGGCATACCTAATTACAATCATTTAAAACATTCAACTGCATGCTCAGGCAAACACAAGTACTGTTACATCTAAATTATTTAACATAATATCTTACACTATACTACATACTCTTAACAATGCTGAAGATGCTGCAAGTTGTATTCTCTGCCATCAATATAACTGCCCATTGATTTAATTTCATACATGAGACTGTCATACTTATATTCACAAAGCTATCTAGAAACAAAGAATGCAAACACAAGGTAATGTTAAAAAACCAAAATATTTATTCATAGGACTGTGGAGAGAGCTCTAGTTAACTTACTGCTTCAAAGCTTATGAGAAACTTATCATTCACAACACCCAACTGGCAGAAAAAAGCATGAAAGAACAGCCCCAAATATTTATACACCAGATTCCAAGTGGTAAGAACAAATAACCCTGGAAAAGAGAATAGGATTTTAAGCTATGCAGTGGTACAGCCTTAATGCAGCCTGGTTGGTTGTGGTTTGTGTGGGGCTTTTTTCCCCTCCACACAAACAGAACTGAGCAGCTACTGACAATTACTGAGCATTTCAGAGTAAAGCAGTTTATTGAAACGTGTCAAAAATCTTAACTACCACTGTACCTGATAGTTTCTCAGTTCAGCAATCTTCTCTTGCTGCACAGCACAATCACTCCAGATAAGATTTGCTGTTTCATCCTCATCACGTGTTTTCACAAATCCCATTTCTTGTATTACTACACGCACTATGGAGAAATCACACACTTAGGGCCTATTCTGAATCTCTAAAATAGATTAATTTTCAACATTTTAAAAAATCAATTAAGATTTTAAACACTTACAATACAGAACCCTTTGTCTGAGAACAATGTTAGCATGGCAAGCTATTTATCTTGCAATATTTTCATCAGTCTATTGCAAACCTGCCATTGCAATGTTACAGCACCTTATTGTGAGGCAGGAATCAGCACAACCACTGATGGGAACTGCAAAGACCTTCAAGTTATTCCCCAATCATCCAGCAAAAATCCTCTTGTACAGCAGTTAGATTTAATCTTGGTTATGCCATAAGTTAATTTTAAAACAGTGATGACTATAACTCTCACTGCAGATAGGGACAAAAATGCCTCCTTAGACAAGGTACAGTGTTGCAAAATCAAATGCATGCATTATTTTAATTAAAAAAAAAAGAAGACTGATTATGTGCCGTGTATAACTCTGATTCAAAGAAAAAAAGATTTTAGTACTAAATATGAAAATACAAAACATTAACGGATTTTACTGAGAAGCCTCTGTATAATAATTAGAGTATTTAACATTGAATTTACACTGCTTATCTTTCAAGGCTTTAAGTAAACTTCCAAACACATACATAACATGTATTAAGAAGGTTCTTCCACAGCCTTCTTGATTACTTAAGTTTTTACATTTCAAGGTAACAAGTGGGAATTAATATGAGTAACAAATGGGGATTAATAGATGCACAGTATCTAAAGCTATCAATTAAATGTTACAAGAAAACTTCAGGTTTCTTATAAAAGAAACTCCTTCAGAAATGTCTCACTGTCAGCTTGAAGCAAGTCCATTAATTCACTCCATTAATCAGTAACTCTCTCACATCAAAGGCTATTAGGATGAAAACAAAATATGCAGCTTCCTACCAATTTCATATTTTGTGCCAGCAATATTGGCAGTGATGACTCCATTCTTCTTCTTCTTTCTGACTTTTCTTTTAATTGTGCTCTGATAGGGTAGTTCCGAACTCAAAGTCAGAGGAGCAGTTCCATGGTTATCTTTGAAAAATAATGTAACTATCAACATTTTTATCTCAAATAACATATGCAAATTAACTAAAAATACAAACAGTACTCCATCACAATTTATAGGTACAAGCATACTGGATAATTCATAGGGTATATTAAAAATCCAAGACTAGCATACCTCCCTCATTAGGAAAGGATGGCATTATAACCTAGGATAGTGCAGAAATAGAGTTCAAATTCTGTTCCAAGTTCTCAGTAAATGGTGAAACAGTCAAAGCCAAATTACTTAAAACTCCAGTCATGTCATTTCAGTCTCTGGTTGTAGAAAATGTTAGCTCTGGAATGGATAGATACCTGTGTTAAAAAAATGTAAGAGAGACTTTGTCATAGACCAATCCTGAAAAAAAAAGTAAATAGCAGGAAACTAAATATGAAAACACTTTTAATTGCATGTATAAAGAACTACTTATTTTAGAAGATTGATCAAGCTATTGTAAATACAAAACTTTGTTCATTGCAGCTCAATTATTTTCTTTCTGGAAAAATCACTTCGCAGTGATAATTTTCAAAATGAAATTATATTACCTCTTTTTCTGATTTTCATTTGGTTGTGGGACATTTTGGACATGAAAATCGGTTACACTAAATTAATTCAATACTGCCACTTTCCATCTCCATAAAGCTCAATTAATTTAGAGTCTTAAATTTTAAACCACATTTTAAGTAAAACATTTAGATCAGACACACTGTGTGATAGGTTTTCAGTACCAAATGGGAAATAACTGAAATCACAGTAATAATCTGCTTCATCTTTTTTACTTTTCAATGTTTTTTAAAGCAATTGTCCAATAACCATGTGGTAACATGGCTGCAGTTTCATGACTACTTCACAACACAACATATATAATTGGAAGACACTTTGAGTTGACAAACATGCAAATTTTCCATTTTTTAAGTGAGCATTTATTTACATAAAATGCTATTTTTTACATCTAGAGTCACACAAAACTCCTTTTTCTTTTTTCCCTCATGGATACAGCGCTACATAAAAAATCACACATATTAAAAAGTTTTTTAGGTCCAGCTTAAGCACATAAGAATAATGGGTTGAAATATTAGGGAAAAAACCTTGGGAACACATCACTTCTAAACACACTGCTACATGACTTTGGTCATGCAGCACTATTATACCAAAGTCTGCAAAGAAAAATGCTGTCTTTGGCAGGCTGCCTCAAACAAATGTACAAGTTTTCAAAACATATATAATATGTTACTGATTTTTAGAAGCTTTCATTTCTTTTCTGCAGTTATATGTGTAGCTAAAGTTCCTCACACTAGCTTTAGATCAGTTTATATTGCTGGTTTTGCTTTATAGAGAGCACAAGGGATTTCTTCTACTATAAATAGCAGAAAATTGCAGCAAAGTCAAATTCAGCCATGACTTATGATGCGAAATATATGTGGTCATAAGACAGGACAAGATGTGCATTAATGAAATTACTAAAACATTACTTATAAATCCACATATTTTTCTTTTTCTGTGTGTGTGTACACACAACAGAGGAGCGAGAGATGTATGTTCTGTCATACAAGTCACCTGCCTTTTAAGAAAATACAAAAGCAGATATTTTGAGCTGCAAGATCTAACTTCCTTTCAAGACAGACATTTACGTCTAAGAGCCAAATAATGCAAAGAGATAAAAAGAACAGATTATGGTTCTTTTATGACTGTCACAAATATACCAGGAGTCAAATTCTGCTTTGTAACAAGAAAAATCTCCCTCATGTCCATTTAGTGCCCCTGTGTATTTATCCACAAAGAACAGGAGATGTTTTATACACAGATACAATGTCAGACAGCACAGCAGTAACACCCAGCCATCTTGAAGTTTGAATGTTTTGGATGACATTATCTGAGAAGGTGGCCTGAAAGTCCTCGGGCCCACTGTCATACTAAAATTAGACACAGAGTTGGGAAAGCAAAGCATTTGTCCTCCTTAGAACCCCTGTGAAGGAAAAGCAGTGCTGGGCACAGTGACTCACTGGCTATTGCATGTTATCTGTTTCTCAGGCTAAGAATACCACCAGAGTACAAGACATGTTTAGCTCCTGGGAATAATACTGAAGTATGTCTGTTAGCCAATTAAGGACTTCTATGAATGTACAAAAATGCATGGCAGTTGTTTCGTTGCTGTACTGACTAAAAACTTTTAATAAATTTGGAAGAATGTTAGGAGGACTAACATTGCCCTGTGAGAAACGCCAGCCCTTTACTAACACAGCATGATTTACAAGCTATGATGTGCTAATAAAAAGCGAGCAGCTCACAGAACTTTCATTCATCTTACAATCACAGAAATTTATCCGCCCAAAGTTACTCTAACACACTGTGTTCTGAAGGTGGACCATAAAATTCCAAACTGCACCACACTGCTGAATTACTCCTTTTCTTTAGACAGACACTATTCTATTATTCTCAAAAGAATACTCTTTAGGGTCTAAATAGCATGTACTAACACTCAAGGTCTGTGACCAAGTCAACTTTTAAGCACACATATATGAGTTGATGGTAAAGATTTATGGCCACCCTTAGAGTATTCTAAGGACAATTAGTAGTTCAGCCATATGGAAATCAAAGTAATGGGACTGTACTCTTTACTCAAACTTATTTTAGGATTTTAACTTTTCAAAAGCATCATTCCATACCAATAAATATTTGTATTCTGACCCAAGCTCGTATGTGATAATTAAAAATTGTTTTACAACTGCTTGACTTCTCTTCAGTAGCCCATCTTCAACCAAGTATTTCACTGGACAGCAAAGTACCAGCAGTTCTAAACCATTAGTTTTCCAAAATATTTTACATAGGATGCACTCCTTCCCTTTGTTCCTTTCCAAAGGGCAAATAAGGTACTGTGAACTGGGACAGTCTCAGCCTTTTTTTCCCACCATGTCAAGTGACAGATGAGAGACACTGCATCTCATCTGGGGGGATGCATTACCAGAGCAGTGAATTGCTGCTGTGAATTGTAGGCTAAGCCATGGGAGCAGTAGACTTGCCCCTGTTTAGACCTCCCTGCTTTGTACATCCCCAGTGCAGTAGGATGAGATGTTCCAATTCTGCAGCAAGAAAACCTAACACCACCCAGCTGAGGAAGCTGCAATCTTCCCAGGTAAACTGCAACTGTTCCTCTAACTGCCCTTAGATGACCAACTCTCTAAGCAGAGGAATGGGTCACTTGGGAGAGACAGGACTACACCTCTCAGAGCAATACATGAAGGGCTGCTGCTGAGGGGAGGGAGCTGCAAGGAGGAGAGTGCACTCAGGCAGCACTGACAGGCAACATTGGCAGTGCACAGGCCCTGGCAGCCACAAGCTCCTACGTGCCATTTTTTATTCTATAGAGCAGAAATTATCCCAAAGTTACTTCGTTCTCTGACCCAGGTCCTCCCCAGGCACCTTCTTCTAGCTCACATCTTCTGATTTGTTATTATTGCCAAGCCCTATTCCCAGCTCAGAGCACAGCTGAAGGAAAAGGCTTGCAGCACAGACTGCTTGCAGACAGCCTTTGCCAGTTACAGGCCAAAGCTGATTGCAGGACCCACCCAGATCGTGCACAGTAACAGCAGCAGCATTGCCAGGTTATGACTACATCAAATTCTGTGTCACTTCTCATACCTGTGACAAGTTTTTGCTTATAAAATAAGCATAATTTATAACCTGCATTCAGCTACAATAATGCAGAGGCATATCTTGCTCGTAATCTACCTGAGAGACCTGTTTCTATGAGATTGCCTTTAATAACATAGGAGAAAGCATTCTATTTTCAAACTGGGACTTTTGGAGCAAGTCAGCTGTCAGAAATCTCTGAATTCACACTCAGGCAGAAAAGGATTGCAGTTCCTGCTGCATATGCCATTTCTCTCCTGAAATCCTGATACACATAAATTAGTGAAGGTTTGTTGCTCAACCATACAGATTCAAGGGCAGCTGACCAAAAATGGTTAACATATAAATGGAGAAAGATTTGTGAAGAAGAAATGAAAGCATCTTCATCAGGTTAGCACATTCTTACATAAATAAGCACTTTGATTAAAAGTGCTCTACAGCGAAAAAAAGAGATGACATGTTATCTTTACAGCTGCCTGGCAAAGGTGTGAGAGTGACAGTAGGAGAGACACATTGCACACAATCCTGTCCTAGAAAGGCACAGAAGACAAANAAAAAAAAAAAAAAGATCTTTTTTCCTCCAGGGACAGGAGAGGCAGGATACTCTTGCTGGAGAGGGAAGAGGGAAGTGTTGCTCATAGACAGAGAACATAGCAGATGCTCAAGTCCACTTAAAGTAACAGTCTGAGCAAGATATGAGAGTGCCTTGGAAAAGAGCAGGGGACAGTGGAAAGAACTGAAGAACTGGTTTCATAGTTAATAGGATGATTCTTTGACAAGTTGTAATATATTCTAGAAACTCAAAAATTAATAGTATTTTATGCTGTTACACAAATTAAGTGTATCATAATAAGTTAGTAAATTGCCCTGAAAGATATTCTTCTGGCCTAGTTTATAGTCAGGTATTTTTTAACAAATCCCTCTCTAATTTCCTTGGGTTTTTTTCTCCAGACTACTCACAAGTGACCTCTGCCTTCCATGAACCTTCACTTTATGTCTTGATGCAGTCTGGAAAGTCTTTAATCTCTAAATAGTAATTGTATGTCATTAGACCCCACCCTCTTTTTCCCCCCCACCCCAAACAGTAAGTGTCCCAGGAAAAGGTTTAATTAATCAGATCAAAAAAAAGGCAGGCAGAGTCAAATTCAAAGTGAAAATAAGATAGTGCAATTTGAGAATCTCTTCCAAACAACTCAAGTCAATGAGATTCTTCACCCTAGTTTGGATCATACCAGTAACTTTGAAACCATGACTGTGCACCCTAAGAAAAGGAGATTAGATTGCATATGCACATTTAGAATTATTTAATCTGATATATTTAATCACTCAGAATGGTAGAATCACCTGCTACAAAATACTCATGGTTCCACACATCACTCAGTGTACTGTTTGTAATGAGAACTTCCTTCCCTCTAAGCAATTGTGACACTACTGGTGCCCAGTTTGAAAAGCTCCATGGGCTATACATGTGCTTAACTTTACATAACTGAACAGAAAACAAGACTTCAGATCTTAAGCCATGGTACATATGACAAGACTTCTCAAAGCCAGCTAACATCCTGCATACCTCAGTGAAAGGCTATAAAAATGGATTGTCAGGGCAATTTCCTGAATTCTTTGGGTACAGATAAGTACTCACACATCAACAGTGAGCTGGAATATTTTAGAACAGATTTTCAAACTAGCAGACTGCTTTCCTCTGAGCCCATTAGTGCAATTTACTCAGTGCTGTCAGAAGTCTCTGGAAATGCAGAGGAGCTGGAGGGAAACACACAATGCTCCTGACATAAGGAGCTTTCACAGTGAAATGGAGACACACTGGAGATACAGTTACAGAACCGGGCAGGTGACCACAGGGATGGAAGGACATCATCACAGTGCTGCAATCCCCACTCTTCACTTAGCTGGAAAATCAAATTAACAAAAATTTCACAGAAACAGGTAAAAGAAAGATGTGAACATAGTCTTCAGAGCATTGACCTAGCAAACATCTGAGTTCTGGGTTTTTTTTCAATCTAACATTTAAACCAATTACCCTTAGATATTAGAGTGTGGAAGTCTGGACACACCATAGTGAGGGTGCTATTTATTACAGTTATGCAAACCTATAATCTACTGTTGATCTGGAATTAAGATATAAAATGCAGGTTCAAAATGAGATTGGGAAATCAACAGAAATTATAATAGAGAAAAATGCCTTTTTCAGGACCATGCTCAGCAAGACAATAACAATTTTCACTAATGAAACTGCAGAACTAAAAGCCTCCTACCCTTTCATGATTTTTTTAATAAATGGCCTTATAAAAATGTATGTTGAAGTGTTCCTGCTACAAACAAGCATAGCAACCAGTTTTATTGTTACAAGTTCAAAGAACAATTCGGTGGCAAGTTATCACTCTTACAGAGAAATTCTAGATGCAAAAAGTAATCTTCATTTTGAGGCTTGATATGTCAAAGTGACAAGCTTGTTTTTAAAAGGCTATCTGTCAGCTGGCTTAAAATTGCATGTAATTAGGGCTTGGTTCAAAATATTCTGAAGTCAAATGAAGTCTATTAATTTAAACATCCTTCATTCCCACCATCAAAGAGATGAGAAGTTTATTCAGCAGTTCTTTCAGAGAAAGTACAGAGTACTCGGGTGTTTGATTTGCTAAACGGACATGTACAAGCTACAAAGGAATACAAACAGCATGATTTTACACAACTTTTTTCGAACCATGCAGTTCTGTAAAACAACTGTCTGAACTAGTTTATCTGAATGGCCAGCATTTCCATGTCGCTAAGCCACCAAACCAGAAGACCAAGCCAAGCCACAGTGCATTATTTTAAATAGCTGGAGTCTGGCCAGGACTGACCCCCCAGTGCCAGCTCCAAGGCTCAGCAACACACAGTGCCACAGAGCCCTGGGAGCTTGGCAGTGTTAATTCACAGGAGATTTTACTTTGGTCTTCTCCTGACTTTGCACTTCACAGCTTTGGATTGAAAGTTTTCATTGTTTAATATCACGAAACATCTATGAAATTATATGTATAGAGTGCCTGATTCAGAAAACAGGAAATTGATTAGAAGCTGTTAAAATGGTGGAAGTTTCACACCACAGTTTCACAGGCATTAATCACTTCCTACTCACAAAATACAGAGATGACAACTGAGCATAGAAGCAATTTTTTTATTTTCAGTGTTGTCTTGAAGTAATATTACCTCTTTTTTCATTCATCCATTTTCCAAAATGAAACTTCAAATCGTAGGCCAAGTTTAAATCAATGTCAAATCTTTCAAATCTGAAGATTGATTTTTCTGTTTAAAAAAATGACCTCCAAAGTGACTTACATAGCAGAGCACACAATGTGACTATCTGTTAGCTCATTTTCACCCTGCAAAAGCCCTTTCTAATGTGATAACATATTTCAGATTGTTAGCAAATTGAGTACTATAGAGTTTCATAGTTATGGTTTGAATATTGAATGAGGATCATCAAAGAAAGTGAGACCAAATTATAAGAGTACAGTAAAAGGTCAAGGTTTGAATCTTTTACTTGTTCAGTAAAACATAGAAAATATATTAACTGACAAAGCAAGAGAAAAGAATCTGCATGACTTGCAAAGCAATAATTGAAAAATAAAATGCTGTGAACTTTAAATAAACGTCATTTAGCATTCGTGGCAAGGAAAAATATTGACAAAATAGCTCAAACAAGCAAGTGTAACAATGCTTTTATACAGTAAAATTTAAATTTCAGAAAATACGTATCTCTGTCACTTGCTGCTAAAAAAATATCAACTTTCATGTTCTACTCTCTGCCAGCAAAAAGCAGAGACAATGCATGGATCTCGTATTACTGTTTACCACTTCACTAAGTGTCAATAACACCCTAATTCTGACAGCAGGACATTTCACTAACTCTGGAACATGAAGTATTCCTACTCCCTGATCACAGCAAGTTCCACTGAACACTGCTGAATGGAAGCCAATCTCTATTTATTATAGAACCATTATATAGAACCATCTTTTAATTTTTCATATATATAAATGAAATGGTTTTATATAAATATATTATATGCAACCATTCCAGCCTCATTTAAAACAGCATTGGTGTGCTGTAGGCATTTCCAGGCTAGAAACACACACCCCATTGGAGCCTCAGCCACATCAGCCCTGCACACAGCTGAGTGGCCGGACACCCATGGCCACAGGAGGGCTGGACCCCTGTCACCTCCAATGAAGCATTCCCTGGAACCAGAGAGCACAAGGACGTTTGTTTGCTTGGAAGCCACAGCCTCTGATGGACTCACACACGCCAAGGGCCAACACTGTGGTGAGACAGCCATGGCCTCTAATGAATGAAACAGAGATGATAACGTTCCACAAGGATCCTGTGTCGCAGTAATACTGAGGTGTGACGTTAACATTGTGGGTTTGGTAGGGGGAAAGGTAAACAAGAGAGAGTTAGAAGAGGAATTTGAGCTGTGGCACCTGTGGCAGCATCTCTGCTCTTCTTTTGACTTCACAGAGTGCCATCAACACATACCAACAGCTATTACACAGTGCTTTAAATTGTGTACACCACACACTAATCACTGCTGGAATTATACTACTCCTTTCTTTTTCTATCATTCACTTCTCAAAAGAGTTATTTCTCTAGTAAGAGCTAGAGGCCTTAGGGATCTACAAGATAGGACAATTTAACATTTTACATATATCAGCAGAGCTGTCTTAGCATAAAAAGCACTAATCCTTTAATGAAGCTGATGTTTGCAGTGATTCATTATATTATAAATAGACCTTGGGGAGAGATTTGCTAAGGATCTTGGGGAAGAAAAAAAAAGAGAAAAAGATATATTTAGACCATTCCCCCTCACACATCAAATTCTCCCCTGCTTGCTTCAAGCTGGCAGCATTGGCTTAGTGTGAAAACAACCTCAAGCTCAGGAACACAAGAACACAAATACGGCTAAATTAATTTCTACAGAGTTCTGTGTATCACGAGAGCCACACTTCAGCCCTGTGTTGGTCTGCATAATTTCATCTCATATTTTACAAGCCTGCAATTCATAGATTCATTCCAGCATCACTAGACATGGGCTGCAATCCCCACACACGGCCCACAACAACTCTGATTGAAGATTACATCATCCTAATTCACTTGCTGCCACATAACATTGTTTTCGAGTTTAACAACAAGGGTGACACTCCCACAGCAGTCTGAAATTTAAATTAGCCTGTAGTTTCAGCAGCCAGTGTGAAAATGTTAAGACAATAATCAGGTCTTGAATAAATCACCAAAAAGAAGCTTCTTGCAATCACAAGAAACATTTATGCAAAGGCTTCTTGACCATGAAAGTACAAGAAAGGTGACCTTACATGATCACCAAATTCTTTATCACATTATCCTGACATTTTCAACTATGAAATCATTTGCTCAGCTGCACTGGCAATACTTGCATGCTTGCATGAGGGTTGGTAGACCTCTAACATTTTAATGACTGTCATATACTTCTGTAAAGAACAAGTGACAGTCAGAAATATTCACAGTTGGCCTACAATATCACTGAGACTACTGCAGCCAACACTCAGTGCTAGTAAGAGTTTGCAAACACCTGATATGTGAACCAGAAACCCCAGCAGCTATAAAACATTTTACAAAAACACGCTTTCCTCCCCACAGCTTAGTACTTGGTACTAAGTACCAAGCTGGGGTACTACTGATTTGAAAATATTTTTGCACATGAAAACAGGAGAACATCAAGCAGTTTCAAAAGGATGTGAGCCCTCAGAAGGTTCTTTAAATGAATTGACCTGATTTATAGAAATTCCCTTAAAAGGCTGGATTGGCTCCAAACCCTCTGTGTCACGCTATTTTATCCATTGTAGGGGATCTAAATAGAGTGACTATCCTCATCAGTAGTGAGGTGAGACTCCATTGTCCTACTATAGGAATATTTTGTGCAAATACTGTTCACCTGTAGAGAAATATAGTGTGTAGTCACAAAGCCTAGAAAAATAATGTCTTAAATATTGATCCGAAATTTAATACTTTGAATACCCAAAATAAGAGAGAAAAGTGAAGCATACCAGACTTTATACGCACTAGCTTTAATTTTTACTTAAAACATGGGAATAGCCTACAAAAAGTAATTTTCTGGGATTTGCTTGAACTCATAGGATCAGGATACTGTACTTTCTGAATAAGCACAGCATTATTGAGGTAACCCTGTAGTATTCAGTAGTTTATTTATTGAGTAATCATGCAACATCTCTGAGCTGCAGAGCCCATACTGACAATAGCACAAGAGCTTTTCAATGTAGTTTAAAATAATTCCAAAATCTGAGGAGATAACTGCCCTAAGCACAACTACTGCCTCCATTGCTTTAATGACAGCAGAAGCAGTGTCCCAAGCTTGGAACAATATCACAGTTAGTCCTGTTCTCATCCATCTTGGTCAAGTCCCAAAAAGCTACACTTAAAAGTAATAGGTTCTGGCATGTGTGTATTACTTTTTTTCTTTTTAATTTAAAAAAAAAAAAAAAGTGTTGGTTAAGATTAAGAGCTAAGAGATACACTTGAAAAGTATTCTGAAATAAAAGCCCTCAACCAGAGGCTGGAGCAGTGCGATATTCCATTCATTTAGCAAGGCTCAATTTTATTTTTCATTGCTTTAATCTTATATTTCTTAAAGGTTCATTCATAATGAAAAAGAAATGCATAAACTTACATAGTCAAATGCATGCTGGCTGCAAAGCTAACTGCTTTTCAAATATTCAAAAGAAACAAATACATTAATTTCTTATTATGTTATAGCAACATGCATCACTCCGGCCGAAATAAAACAGGACTGGGAGCTGAGCCACATACTTTTTTTTTTTAAATCATATTATCCTAGGCAGAAAATTCTGAAGTTTATTCTTTTGTGCTTCTGACTCTCTCAGACATATCATACTGTTCACACTATAGAAGAATACATGTAGCCAGGGAGTAGCATACTTGCCTTCTGACCACAGATAAGGAAAAAAGGAAATGCACCAAACTGAGTCAAAGGCATTTTTAAATACAAAGGCATGGAAAAGTTATAACACACCTAATAACCAAAACAATAAATCTTTCAGAAAAAGTTTCATGCAAAGTGTCAATACAAATGGGAATGAAGACGATCACAACTGACATACCAAATAGAAAAAAAAGGAGAATAAACTGGCATTCATAGTTGGCTATTGATGCAGGACTCTGAATATTACTTCACAAATATGAAACTTCCTCCCAACTGTTTTAGCTCCTTTGATTGCTCAAAGGAAGAAAAAGCTTTCCTCAGGAAATTCCCCAGCTCCGTCATTCTGAAAATATGTACGAAAATTACAAAATTTTTCTCAAGTCTATAATGTAAATGAGATCAACCATACAGGATTTTCTCTGTAACCTAGTGAAGTAAATATACATATTTCTATTCACTTTTGTGGACTTTATATCATGATGTTTCAGTTCCAGGACAGAGCTGATGATGACACAATTCAGAAGTATAACTAAGACTCTGGTCTCATCCACATCAAAACTAGAGTCCATTTAAATCAAACTTTCATCACAGTAGAAACTGCAGCTCAAACTTACTGAGTTGCCTCCAAATTTCTCTCTTTCTTGACAAAGATTACAAGCTTCAAGTATCACTTTCAGAATTGCTTGGCTGTCTAGAGGCAGGACTTCATACTCCACAGCTGATGCAGGACTCACATGTTTAGCAGCAGGGATTACTGTGCAGGTGATATACAGATACACTGCCACAGAAAATGCTTCATGCTGCTCTCCACAAGTACATTTTGTCCAACTAATGGTTCACCATTTACTGCATTCAGTAGATGCTCCTGAGTCTAGTTCTCTATTGTAAGGAAAGATAAAGGCTCAAGGATGGATGCAAGCTCAAGGATGGATGAGAAAAAGCATAAAAAATAGAGAAAAGGAAAAAGGATCCTGGAAAAAGAACTCATTGCAAAATATATGTGGTGGACAGAACACACAAGCATTCAAACTGAAGGCAATGGATTTCAATGAACATAGTCTGCAGTAGAGAGTCATGGTGAAAAAATACACAAACAAAAAATCACAAACGAACAAACAAAACCTTTGCAGCAGCATGTGGCAGGGTGATATACCAAATTCTTCTGCATACAATTACCGATAGTGCAAAACATTTATTTATCATGGATTTAGCTGACAAGATGACATACTGCAGAATACACAGTCATACCAGGACCTCCCACTGATACAGAAACAGATTTAAAATAATTCTGCAGTAGAAGTAGCAATATGAAATCACTTACCGTTAGTGTTGCATTGCTGAAACTATCTGAAGAGTCAGCCCTCCGGAAACAGGTTTTTCTATCAATAATTGACAGCTGATACAGTTTCAGGCAGTAATACACCAGGGAAAGACCGGCTGCAGCAGCTCCTTCCCATTTAGCCTATCTCTAGCACTTTTTACATCTCTTTCTTAACCCTTTCTAGGTATTTTCTCCCTGTGTTTTGGGTGGCAAGACAAAGGCACGATATATGCTATAAGATAAGAATGCATTATTTCCCATTTTACTTAGTGACAAGCGTTGTGGGAAGAAAGTCAGTAGGATTTAGTCATAACAATAGGCTAAAAAGAAGTAAAATCTAAAAACAGAAAATGACTCAGTGACTGGAAAGAGATATAACAGGGATATGAGCTACTGTAACCAGGACAATGGTTTCTCCAAACATAGAATTAAGAGGTCAAGATCACAATATCACAAGACACTAGTACAGAAGAAGGCTAAAGAAGTTAATAATTTGCAATAAGAAAAACTATTCTCATTCTCTTCCAGGCTTGGGCCAATGACATCTGAGCTTTGAAATCAAACTTACCTGGTTTCAGTGAAGCCAGCATTACAATCTTATAGATCAATTTTTAAGATGAAATATTAAGTGTAGTAATGGAAAGAGAGAAAAGGTACATCCTTTACTGGAACAGCTGTTTCTGTAGTATTCTGAAATGATTCATATTCCTCAAATGAGGTTGTTTTCTTTTACGATGTCAATTTATACCAATAAGAAATTGTTTTCTGACATCACTTCAAAAGATGGCTTCTTTTTGTCATATTATTCTTTAACATTAAGAACAGATTGCTCTGATTTGACAGCTCAGTACATTTTAATGGACTGTGGACCACAAAGAATATCTGACAATAAAAGGTTTGGAAAGTTTCTTTGTTCAAATGAATTACTCTTCCCCCACAGAAAAAAAATAAACAAACAACAACCACCAAAAAAGAACAACCATGGAAGAAAACTGGATACCAAGTGCACTCCATTCTTTTGCATTAGTTTTAAAGGAGTCAGGCCCATTGGATGTGCCAGACAAGACTGACTGCACCACTACTGCCATACCTATCCTACAAGGATGTGATGCCTTATGTTTTAGCTTTCATATTATCCAGATTCTGTACTGCGTTAGTATATAACTCTGAAGTTCATATAAAGTGTTAGCAAGTTCTCCTCACAGTTTAGTTAAATAAAGCAATCCTTTTCCAGCCCAAAAAGTATAAACAACAGGGAATTGAGGAGAGCAATCTGGGAGGATGGGACTTCATAACCTGAAGCTGTAATTGGACAATTAACACCAATATGTAAATGCACCAAAACTTACAAAAGTGTGAAAACGTGTGATCAGTCATTCCTCTTGGGTGTAGCCTCGGCCAGGCTCTTGTACTTCCCAAGGTGTATCATTTCAAGGCCTTTTTAATAAATACCTACTTTACTTCTTTCACACTCTTTAGCCTCTGTTCTAGGTAGCCTCTCAAGGCATCAGATGAAATATTATGGATAGATTCTAGTGACATGGGAAAGGATACAGTCACATAAACTGTTAGTAGTCCTACTAGCCCAAATGCCAGCCTTTGGAAATCAAATGCAGGTAGAATTGAGCTGGGGAGCAGATGTGAAAAGGCTGCAGTGTATGTAAAAGACATTTCCCCTTACTTCCTACCCTCTTGGTTTGCAAATGATAGGAGCAGAAACTCTCTGAACAACAGAGAATGTCTCTCTTGCTTGCCCATCCAAGAGAAAGATTAAGGCCTCTACTTCAGTCATGATTGGCCAGGTACATCTTCCAAAATTGAAGAAATTACTTCAAGGACTTCAAAACAGTAGGAAAGTAAAGGAGGACACTTAGTGCAACCAACTGAGATGCAATTTCATGTAGAAGAATAGAACAGGGAGTGAAATCTGGATATCTCTCCTGAAGTCTCTTCCCACAGATGACTTTTCCCCATGGCTCCTCATACTGTCTTGGTTCCAGGTGTCTTACATCCAGCTGTTGCAGAAACTCAGCTTCAACTACACCATTAATCTATTATCCTCAAACAACTGGAACTGTATTATGTATCCATATCCCACAACTGAGACTTTTTATTTATCAATGAAACTAAATGGTGTGTTGACTACCTGTGTCAGACCTTCCCAAACACACATTCACAAGAATAGATCTTCTTTTTTATTTTCATTTCTAATAAATTTTATTTCATTTTCTCATAAAATATCAAAGACTTGCTTCCTGTATGTGTTTGTATTCCTGAGTGTTGCTTTTGGCAAAAAGGCCACAATGTCCTTTCATTTTCTCTTCATACCTAGAGGCAACAGAACAAAGTAATATATAGGCTTTTTTAATTGACTGGTTGGGGTCATTAACTGCATAATTTCTCAACATGGTGTCCAGACTTCCAAATCTAACTCTGTATTGTTCCCTTGCTTGTCTTCTATTTCTGCACTTGTGGATGCTGCTCTGGGTCAATATCTGTCACTGTTTAAGCTGAGTTGCCAACTAAGCAACCACGCCATCACTCGCTCCCTTCCCCACCACCTCAATCTCCCAGCATGGGTGACAGAATCAGGATTAAAGTAAGAAAAGTCATGGGCTGAGATAAAGACAGTTTTATGGGGAAAGCAAGAGCTGCATGCACAGGAAAAGTAAACAAGGAATTAATGAACCACTTCCCATGGGCAGGCAGGCATTGAACCATCCCCAGGAAACCACAGCTCCATCATGAGTAACAGTTCTTTGGGAAGACAAAAGACATCACTCCAAACATCCCCCCCTTCCTCCTTCTTCACCCCTCCTTATTTGCCAAGCATGATTGTCATATGTTATGGGATACTCCTTTGGTGGGTTGGGATCTGCTGTCCCAGCTGTGTCCCCTCTCAATTTCCCATGCATCCCAGGCTCCTTGCCAGCATGGCAGTACAAAAAGCAGAAAAGGCCTTGCCTCTACGTAAGCCCTGCTCAGCAATAACAAAAACAACTCTTATCAACACATTTTCAGCATAAATGCAAAATGTAGCCCCAAACTATGTACTGTGAAGAAAATTAACGTTTCCCCATCCAAAACCAGTATGATATCCTACAAGATTCCCAGCTCTATGAAGTTGAAACAGATTTGGCTTGAAATAGCATGGATTCCTGTGTCTCCATGCTTTATTTTATTCACTGGATATCTCCTTTCCATCCTCAGAAACATTATTTTCAGTAAATGCTCTCATTTTTCAAGTGGCACAAAATATACCAAACTCATGTTCTCAGATCATTCTTGCTCATTTTTAGAAAAAAAAACCTTTTTATTCAAATTAATGCCTAATTGTGAATGCTCACTAATAATTTATAGTCTTTCAAAGACTTCAAGCTGACATAAAAAGTTAGGATAATATTATATCCCTCTAAAAAGCCTCATGAAATAAAATGTAATTCAAAGGGTAGTTTTTCCTGGGTGAGTAAAGCACATCTTTGAGATTTCTTGCACCAATAATTCACATGGAGCGTTTTTGCATGTTTCTCCCACCTTCCACATCATCAAGATAAGCTTGGAAGGATAAAACACTATTACAAATTCACAGAAATTTCGTGTTCAATGAACACTAAACACTTGACAACCACCCACAAAAGCATAGAAAGCACAGTCTTCTATCATATAGGTCTCTTATATATTTTTCAAGAAAAGTTCATTCTGAGCAAGCAGATAAGACTGATTTCCCCATCAAATCACACAATATTCTGTTCTGTCAGTCCAGTTGTTTTTTGTGGTCAATCTGTATCAAGATCTTTGCCTCTTCACCTGCAACAATTCAGTATTAAGCATGTGATTTCATTTTCTCATGCTATACTCCAGGGCTTCCACTGCACCCTATAGGGATATAACTGTTGGTTTTCAAGTGCTAAAAATAAAACAAACACATGTCAACCCAAGGACAAAGTTGAAAGGAAACATACTTTAATGTAACCAAAGAAGAATATATTTAGCATTTTGCTACTAAGCAAGGATGAAAATAAATATGTCAACACATTGCTGTGTCTAACTGTGAAACCCACACCCTACTCAACTCTTTCTGCAGCATTTATTATATATGAAAAGTGGATTTAGTTTTCATTTCTTTCTTCTGAAGAGTGACTGTTAGTACTCTGTTACTACTGCTGGCCACAAAGTGCTCCTGAACTGCAGTGCAAAGCACTTCCATCCTTTTAGGCAGTCAGGTTTTCTATCAATTAACAGTAATGTAGTCATCTAAGGTGCATTTGGACAGTGGTGCATATTAAACTTCAATCTGGAATCTTTCCAAAACCAAACACAAGCGTAAGTGGGAAGTGGCATGACACTCACTCCACTCCAGAAAGTGAAAAGTGATCCCTAAATCAGAATGTTTTCTTTTATCTTTCTTTCATTATTATTGTTAATTTGGGCTCTCTGTAAAGCAGTACTATTCCTCTGTCCCCAGAAATGAATGCTTATAAAAACCCCATGTGATTATACTTTTTAATATTGCCTTTGAAACAACGTGAATCTATATTTTAACATATTCAATTATCTGAATTTTAATTTTTAACACTGGGAAAACGAATAGTACAATTGTATACAGTGGTCTTCATTTTTGAAATCCTGTATTCTGATTAAAGCTGATATTGAAAGCAAGAACCATTATGTTTGCTTTACTTAACCTTTCAAACCACAAAGCCAAAAATTTATTCTGTTAGAGCTTGTTTCCTGGCATATGGAATTCAAGGCAGAGCAAAAATGTTGTTAAATGACTATAAATTTATAGTGGTAGAATTGTGAAACTATATTGTACAGCTGTATGAACACTTCAGAGAGCAGGCAAGGAGGAAAACTGGGAAATGCTCTCAGCAAAAAGCTATTACTTTAACCCCTACAGAGCCTGTAGGTTTTTGCCTTCACTGTCATGAACAAGAGGATTCAGTAGACTGGGGCTCTATGGCATCTCCTGATGTGAAAGATTCTGGCTCCAAGTGGTTGCAACTCTGGAAAAGGAACCTTTGCTCTAACACCCACCAGGTTCCAAGGCTGACTCCTTCAGAATGTCACCTTTTTTCTCACATATCCATTCAACTGCAAATGATTCTTTTACCCATCAGTGTAGTAGACATCAACAAATTCCATGCTAAATTTTAAAATACATTTGTATTTTAAATATTAATATTAAAAAGGTTCACTGGTTCTGGTAAACTTTCCGGGAAGCTCATAATGTCTGCAAAAGAAGTAGTTGCAAAGTATCATTCTGGCAGGACTTTAGGTAAGCATTAATCGAGCTCTAAAGAGCTCCTCAGGCTTAACAAGGGCCATTTGACTTCCATCAGCAGGATTCAAATGGCCCCAATTAACTTCTGGGTATGTAGAAAATAAAAATTAATCGAGGGCTAAGTGTTCTGAAGTTCACAAGGGAAAAACAAAATCCAGCTAATATGCTGCAATATGAATGCTGTGGTACTTGAAGTGAAATTTCTTAGCTTTGACAGTTTGTATGCACCTTTCCAAATAAAATGAACTCCCTCTTTTAGGGAAATCCAAACTATTCCTTTCCCACTCAGATCATTGTAGAGTCACTGCGTCAACTATGGATGATGAAAATACCTCATCAAAAAGAAAAAGACTGGCAAGCATTCATCATTTTTGTCAGGGACTGATACAAGGCCTATAAAAAAAAATTCAGTGTCTTCATGATTTAGGATTGCCCCAAAAGCCACAACATTTCAAGGCAGCAATAATACTTAGAATTTTCTGAAGATTTGTGGAAACATATAGAAGTGAGAAATTAGCATTGTTGGTTTCTACAAGATATCTTTACACTGATAAAATCGTAGCACAAAATTTAAATATTTTTAAAATTTTAATAAAATCGTGGCACAAATTTTTTTTATATGACATTAGTAATGTAACATGAGTTACATCAGTAACTCATATAAAAAATTATCTGCAATATGCTGCCATGTGCATTTTTTAAGACAGGAGCTTTGCAAAAGTAGATGCAGGGTAGTTTGGAAGATGTTATCCATTTCTCTATTAAAGACGTTAATGTTTCGTTTCAATTTCTTGTTTCCTAAGGATTTACATACTTAGATTAATGTGTTCTCAATTAGTATGAGACATCTGCAAGTATCTAGTAAATGCAAAAATACTCCTTAACACAACATTAAAATATAGGGGAAAAAAAATAAGCACAGAACATTAGAAAATGTGGATGTTTTGCAATATGTATCCTACAGAGACTTTTAAAATTTATAATAAATATCCATGGATGGAGAGTCAAAATCAAGAAATCATACTTCAGTCATTCCTTATATTGAGAATTCAGAGTGAGCACACTCAGCAGTCATCATCAGTCTGCCACGTTTCACCTTCAAAATTCTATTTATGGCTTTCATAACCAACATACAGCATTAGAAACATCTTAGAGAAAAATCCTAACTATACAAAAAACAGCAAGATGGCTTTGTGTCTGACTGCTCCTTGATCAATCAATCTCCCAGTTCCTCAGACTTGTCCACAACCATGCTGCCAATTTACCACTATCATCTTTGGAAGAACGTGGGAACAAATTTTATTTTGATTGCAAACCTGAGCCTCAGATTACTAAAATGACTGCTAGATTACTGAAATAATTACCTAATATCTGCTGACAGGCTTGATCTCCTGGCCTCTTCTAACACTCCCAAAGTGCTGGGCAGATCCCTTTGGAAATATGTGGAATGTATCCAAATCATCAGAAATCTAGAATAGGGGCATTAAAAAGAAATTTAAAAAAACCTGACAACTATTTTTCTATACTTTCTTGCATAATATGGCCAATACCTGTAGGTAAAAATGTATTTTGTCGTTATAAAAGAAGTCACATATTCTGTATTAAATAGCTGATGTAGTTTTCCAAAGCTTTGTAACATTTTTCTCCAGAGAATCTTGCTTCAGAAGTAATAGCTCCATATGTCATCACAGACATTATATTTACTCATCACATAGGAAAACCTTTGGCATAATATCTGCTTCTCTAATTTTTTTTTGTTTGAACTATCATTAGTTCAAACAATAACGTCTTATTTCTACTAAAACCCCCATCGCAGCACTTAAAACAGGGGTAAAAGCTTCTATCGATGCCAAGTCATTGTATATTTTGAGATACTCTGCAGTATTTGGGGGACAACCAATTCCCACAGAGAAAAGTACTTCTAATCATTCATGTGTGGAAAGAACTAGCAGGATTTCTCTGAATATTATTTAGATAGGTACTAACACTCTGGTTAATTCATGAGGGATTTAGAAAAGTATACTGAACTAGGGGTGGGTGGGATGTGTGTGTTTGGCTGGTTTAGAGGGAGTTTAAGAAGGAATAAAATCTAATTTTGGTACTCAAACTGCAAATACATAAGAAAGGCACAAAAGCGATCAATATTGAGACCTTAAGTCAGTTTCACAGAATTCAGCAGTACGTTCAAATTCCAGCACCAATTGTTTTTTCCTTTTGCTTACAGTTACGTGTGGTTTCAGCAGCAGAAATTCAAAAAGATCCCACAGATTATGGGCTTCCAGCTAAGCACAGAAAGCACAGGAAGATATTTGACTTGCATCTCCAGAGATTTAACTTGTTCTACATTTCAGCCTCCACTGGGTACCACTGCCAAAAGACGATCCCATTTTAACCTTAACTGGTTCTGAAGAAACCTGGCCGTACATGCGATACGACCCGCACAGACGATGGGCTTCGCATGCAAAAACTGGGGGGAGGGGGGCGAGAAGAGAAAATGAATACCTTTAATCCTGAAATGCCTCCTGGTTCCCTATTCCTCACGCTGCGACACGCGCAGTCATCCTCCCTCCCTGCGCGAGGGCTGCCCGCTGCATTGAGGAAACTTCCCGAGGGGCCGCTGCCCGCGCTCCCGCCGCACCTGCCCGCGGCCCCGGGCGGACAGCGCTGCTCCGGGTGCCCCGGGG
>VXAX01001274.1:116916-135012 GCA_013399835.1 Leptocoma aspasia | reverse complement strand
TTTTTTTTTTTTTTTCCTTTTCCCCTTTGGAATCGTAGCCAAATGTTTTCCTCCCATGTGCACAACCGCTGTTTGCTACTCTGAAAGAGCCATTTCGGGCTTTTCCTGAAATGCTTTGCATCCTCACATACAGGCACGTGACCTAATCAGATAAATGCCATAAAGATTGAAAAAACAGAGAAACGCTTGTCAAGTAAAAATTTTTAGGAATTTATCAGAAGAATAAAAGTTTCACAAAAAAGAATACTTCAAGAATAAATAATAAAACGCCAACTGAAATTTATTCCATTATCTCAGTAGATTATGTAGTATCCTCTGTGTTTATCAAGGTTAGGAGCCCAATTCACAAGCATTGGAAGTCACCATGGCATTTGATTTCAGCTGCATTATGTCTGCCATGGAACTAGCTGTAATCTTTTTGACCTCTGTTCACTAATTCATTATCTTATTTTGTTCATACTATTACATTCTTACATCACACATTCCTCACTACTACATACCTTTAAAATCAATTCCAGTCTTCTGCACAATCTCTTAGCTAAAATCAGGCCTTCCGTGAGAATGTCTACAACTACCTTTTTAAGGCAGTTAGAAATATATTCAGTAGGCTTAGTTTCAAGTTTTCTATTGCTTGGTAAGAAAGAACTGAAACAAAGTTGATCATACTAAATGAAACTGAAAATTTAATTGCAACTTGATCAGCATTAAGTTTTTTTTACTCTATTTTAACATCTTTTGAAGTAAGCTGATACTTTAATAAGAACAGATTGTGGGCTTCTTGCAAATGCTAAAATGATTGCTAAGGACAGAAAACCACAAGAAAAATCCTTTAGGAAATCCTAGGGAGATATCAGACTGTTTTCTCATGTGTGGTATCAATTAGTAGCTTGTAAAGTTGAAGAATTTAATTTTTTCAGACATGGTATTTTTCATTGGGTTGGGTGACAGATTACACTGCAGTTCCTACTGATATGCCAAAATTATGATTTATTTGCCACTAAACCTTTGTTGGGCTTGTCAAAAAAAAAAAAAAAAAAGCAGAGATATAATTTCTGGCCACAAACATGTAATCAGATAGAAGCTCCCATGCTTGTTTGTGTAGGTAAGTGTTTGTAGTAACAATCGAAATTTTAGTGATAGAAAACCCATGCTAAAGCAATGGGATCTAGGCTTGTCCCCACGTAAACAGTCATTATTCTCACAGCTGTGCCAAAGCTGTGTTCCAGGATGCTCCTGAGGAAAGGTTTGATTCTCTCGCCGTTAGTCATTTGGAGCGCTGCCACTGACTGCAGATGAAACCATTTACAAGGCTGGCAGGCATTGCATCTTATCTCTGGGTCAAAGCTTGGGTTGGGCATATGGCAGACCCTGCCTGCTTTGTTTTAGCAGTGTGTCCACATTCCAGAGCCCAAAGCAGGCCTCTCCACCCCAAGCAATGGGCACACCTCTGCTGAGCCAAGTACATTATGTATTGGGAAGAGCAGCAAGCACAAGCAGGAGTTTGTGATGAGAGATGCACCCGGGTGTTGCTTTATAATTCACAGGCAAACCTGAAGCTTGGAAATAGAGTTGTGGCCTACTCGGCTCCTGGGAGGATTTTAGGAAAAGCCTCCCCTTACAGGTTCAGCTAATGCTTCCTTTTTTCAGAGGGCTGGTACCAGTGGGTGCTGTTCTCAGCTGGGAAAGCACAACCCGGGGCACATCTCCCAGCAAAGGCCAGAGCCTCACAGCAGAAATGCTTTTTCTCCTCTCCATTCCTGGGAGGCAGGAGGCATTAATCTCTTCCTGTCCATGCTTTTAGTTGTTGTTTCCCAGAAGCAGATCAGATTTACGTTTTTTAATGCGATCTGCATTCTGAATCACTCTGAGAGTAAATGGTACTCGCTACCTCCGTGTTGAAACATTAGAGCTAACAAAATGTAGTAAGGAACCAAAGCAGGGTATTAAATACACAGATGCTGAATTAGGAGCATTAAATAGAGTTATATTTTTAATATTGAGCTAGTTTAAATATTGAATATTGATGCACTTGAGAACAGATGTGCCTAGATAATTACTGTAAATAGAACTAGTAATAAAAATACCTTTTACATGACATGAAGATTATCTTATGAATTTCACAAATAAACAAACAGAAAAGACAGAAAGCCAGAGATCAGGAAGAAAGTGCTTTCTCAGAAATCTACATATTTCCAAGAATCCTAGGTTTTTCCAATTTTTCCATACAGAAATTCTGGATTCCTTTACGAATTTAAATTGTTGCAGTTGAAGAATGGTGAGTGCAATCTTCAAGAGAAAGAATGATGATTTATTTGAACACAGTTCCTATTTCATCCTTCCTGTTACTACAAACATATTCCCTGAATAATTATGAGCGCTGTAATGCTGTGTATGTAATCCATCTCCAAGTCAGTAAATACAATGTCCTCAAATTACAAAGAAGATAATTAAATTCTCTAAAGAACACCGCTATTTGAACAAAGTCACAAAATAGACCTGGAAATGCAGACCTATTTCTCTTGCTCACTCAACCACCAGCTTACAGAGCTGCAGTAGGATGCACAGTCTGATGTGGTCCAGAAAACTTGAAATTGCATTTTATCTCTGCTGTTGAAACAGGCTCTATTCTGGTGCAACTGTTAGTACTGGCAAATGCCAAAAAGAGCTTCAAAACATTAAATGTGACAATCATTAGCTGTTAGATGTTCAATAGCTTTGAAACAGAATCAGCATATAGATTTATAATAGGAATAATAGCTATTCCCTTTAGCTAATAGCTATAAAATAGTGTGTTTTCTTCTGTTTGCACAACACTCAGAATATATTTACTAAGTAGATAATTACACTTTTCTGAACAGGTGCATTTTCCCACTTGCTATAAAGCCATATCCAAACATAATCTGTGCTGTCATAAACCATCCATTTCCTAGTGTCAGCCTAGAAAACATTGCCAATGGAGAAACAAGGTTCAGCTCCACTTCCACCTCTATACTTTATATTCCCTTAGGATTCTTGCTACATTATTCTCAGGCCATACATAATTTTTGCTTCAAAAAGCAACACCCACTTCTTTTATAAGCCATCTGCTCGGGGTGTTAGCAAAACCCGTGCAACAGCTTCCCAGCAGCACCAACACCTGCTAACAGGGGATGGGGTTTCAGGCAGATATTGCCAGACTGTCACAGCTTCTTATCTCCTCTCTCTCTAATCTTCAGACTACTGTCTGAGATTATCTCCTGGAAATCAAATGCCCAGCAAGATGGCTTGTTACTTTTTTATGTATCAGCAGGCATGCACTTGATTGAGTTCATTAGTGCTGTAAACATCTTTTATTATACAGATCAATGTGAATTTACAAGCTGTAGCAGTATGATATTGACATAATGTAGCATTTCATATACAATAACTTTTTATAGTCCTCATCACTCCAAACACGCTCTGAGTGAAACTCAGTACTGATGTAAGCAGATACCATAACACCAAGGCTATCCACAGACTACAGTCAATTATGCTCAAGCTTAATGAGGTTCCTTTGGTTCAGACATGATTTTTAACAGCTTTAAGATAGGAACACTTCTATTTTTAACCACACAAAATATAATTTTGGAGCATCTATATCTGTTTAGTAATCAAAGCTTGGAGGTTCTTCTTCAAGTATCTTCAAGTTTCCATCTGCTGTCTGCCTCTGTTTAAGAAAGGAAGTCCCAGAATTTCAGCAGTTTGGAGAAACATTTCCTTTGTTGAGCAGCCATGAAGAAAAATATTATTCTACAGTATGAAGGCTGTAAGATCAAATGAGGCATAAGTTGAAGGAAAGTGGAAACTTATATCTGTTGGTCAACTATGTTACTATTGTCATCCAGGAAATAAAACCAGTTTTTGTAAATATTCACAAACTGGGGCAAGTTCATACAATGTTACTAAATACTTATGCTATTGCTGGTATGCAGGCCCAAGTAGAAAGAGGGGTGTGAGCTGCTCCTCCTTTGCAGTTGAACATAGTAATGAAATAATTCTTTTAAGCAATATGGTTAAATATGAGAAAAGTGGGCATGAGACTTCCACCCCAGCAAAGTTGTGCTTTTTCCCATGGATGTGCTTTCACGGTGTAAAAGTTCTCAGTATCTGTTCAATCCATACCTTAGCAGGTGTAAGTGGAAATTTATCCATACAGGTTTGTTGAAATAAGTCTGAAGTGATTGGCGCATCACTTTGATGTGTTGTAATGTGACAACTATTGGGTGTTATATTACTATCACTATAACCATTTTTAAGATAATTGGTGTCTAAACTTTACAGCTTAAAGAAGCTCTACATCTTTTGAAGATGTTGATTAAATTGACAGAAAAGCCGGCATTTATTTTCATTATTATGGTCTCCTTGTGCTTTTTTAATTTAAATTTTGCCTGGGAGGAAAAGAAGTCATTTTACATAAGATGCTAAAATTTGTTTGGATAGGGTAAATCACCTCCTAAACAAAACTGGTGTTCACTTGGCAATACCATATAAAAGAGCTACTCTCCCAATGTTCCTATCAGGTAAAAATGGTGCATTTCTATTAAAGCAATGGATACAGATTCAAATGGATTCCAAGGTCACTGGTTTAATGTCACATCAGGCAATGAATTTGTGCCTATCAGATGAGTATACTGTCAAAAGCCACCCAGGAGATAGTGATCTGAAATACGTACAAGGTAGAGAAAAATATAATATCAACATTTACCTAATTTACTTCACACTTTGTCACCTGCTTGAAATATGACCTCTGGAGCCCCTGGCAGAAGGAAGTGCCCAAGTCCACTCAGGTGCCATCGACATGCTCAATAGATTAGAGATAAGATTTAATAGATTAATAGATTATAATAGATATAGGTAGATTATAATAGATAATGGAGATATACTAGATTATGGCTAAGATTTAGCATATTTAATATTTACTAATGTATGCCTTTCAATATTTCTTAATATGAAGTAGGATTTTCATACAGTACCTTCAGAATCTGTGTTCTGTAGAGCATTCCTACAGCAGAGATACCAAACAAAATTTCCAAACTATTTGTTCTAGACACAAGTCCATTACAGCAGCTGAACTACAGAAAAGTTCATATCACAGAAACACAATACTTTTCATATGAAAAGGACTATTGAAGAGTTGATTTTTGCTTAAATAGAATAAAACTGTATGCCGACTATTAATATGAAGTTGGATTACATTAGTATGCACTATTAAAACACTGAAATATTTCAGTTCCTTAATATTTCTACACACAAATTTCTCAAAAATACCCCTAGGTTAGATGAGAACCTCCTTGTCTGGGTTACCATTCTACCTCCAGGCAGTTTCCAAATGTATGGGTAAAAATTTTTAGCTTGCTGGGGAAAGCATATTTCTTTTATACAACTGTAAGTTAATTTTGCAATGGTGACAAACACTTTAATGACAACAATGGGACTATAGAATCCTTTTAGATTTTTTTTTAAGTAGAATACTTAGGCTTCTTTACAAGGAGATGATAGAAGTTTCTGTATCATGTGATACACTGAAGAAGGGATGAAATATTTTCACATTCCTAAACATTTCATTACTAGGTAGGTGTTTGAGACACCCCAACATAGTAGGATGACATTAGAGTCCATACTGACTTCTCTAGGACAGTGAGAAAAAGAAATCTCATTAAACAGCAAAAAAAATCTTCTTAATACTAGTACTCCAAGATACACTGGGCTGCAAAATGCAAAGGTATGTAACTACATGTACTGACTTCTGATCCATCAGAGCTTAAGTAGTTACACATGATGTCAGATGCCTCTACAATGCAATTCTGTTTCCTGGAGTGCCTTTTAGCCAGGCAAGGCGAGCAGCTTGAAGGGAGCATATGTTGCTTCTTGCCCACTCAAGCCAGGATGTCAGATTAATAGAAGTAGCAAGATGCTTCTGCAGAGAAAAGAGAGAAACTGCTGTGGTGGGGATAAAGACTATCTAACCATGTGCATTTATTGGAATAATTAAGTCTAGAATTACAGCATGCTCTTTTGCAACATGTAATAAACCCTACCAAATCTGAGTTTGTGCCCCATGGCACAAAGTATTGCAGATCAGAAGCTACTGAGCTGGGTCAGCTCTGCACACAGGAAATACAGAACATAAGAAGACACTGACAGTACTCACTGAATCTGGGCTATGTGCAGCAGTCTCAGTCTTCTGCAAATTCAATGAACCTCTAAGGATTCAGATTTATATTATAAAGATGCAACATATCAGGAGGCATCAAGAGTAGGGCTCCTTGCTAAGAGAACAGGAGCTAAGAGAGCTCCCACAGCCCAAGAGCAGCCCCAGCCCTAAACAAAGCAGACCCGAAGTGGGCAAACCCAGCCAAGAATCATAAGTGACAAGGCAGATCCAAGGTCAGGCCAGGAAGTCAGTCAATAGACAAGGACAAGGTCCAGCAGTTACCAGGCAGATCCACAACAAAGCCAGGAGTGAATCCAGGCTGAGGAGCTGCCTGAGCCACAGCGTGGTTGTGGCTGTGCAGGTGATCAGCACTCCTCCAGTGTAACTGCAGCAAGAGCTCTGAACTCAGGGCTCACCTTAAATAGAGCTCCTGAGCCCAGGGCTGAGGGGAGGTCCCAGCTGAGGCTTCTCAGCACCTTTAACCTATATCAGTGCCCTCAGTGCCCTGACACAACAGGATTTAGAGGAATTTAATTTATTTGTTTGATTTAATTTGCAATTCTGTAGTAGAGATGGTAGGACTTTTGCTTTTGTGTTATCTTTCACAAGGAACTTCTGTAAAGTATATCTCATATTAACTTAACCAATATTTATCTGGATAGGCATATGAAATTTCATTCAGAGTACAGAAGGAACTTCCCTGTTCAGCAAGAGAGTTTTGTTTGCCCTTTCAATCAAATATTACTTGCTATTTCCAACAGGAATTTCTGGTTCTAGAAAAGGTAAACGACATAAGGGCTAACTTGTGGGACAACTAAGAATACCCTGACATAGGTAAAACTTTCTACAGACTGAATAATGTCTATTTGCTCTTGTTCTGTGACATTTAGAGACTTAAAATTTGTCTCTATTGTGTAGCACTCACCAACAGGAGCTATTAACAAAGATTATAAAATAAACTGAAATATGTGGAGTGAGGGCTTGTGGAAGCACACTGTGAACTGATCTCACTGAGAGAATGCAAATTTCCATGCACAAAATAACTCATGTCTCAAAACCTGTTTTATCCCTCTTTAAGATAATGAGTAGGATGTAAATGTATAACAGATAGCCTGATATTAACCTTCATGTCTTTAAAAGCACAGTGCTTCTGTTAAAAATAAGAATTTGTATTGATCCAGAGCAGACAGTGCTAGATTATGGGTTTGCTACAATCCAAGTACCATCCTACTCCTATGTCAGACTAAAAGTCTGCTGCAGTACAGTGAGTAGAAGAGAAAGAACATGTCACATTTTATAAAAAGTGCAGTGGACTCAGCATCTCCATGAAGATTTGATAAGATTTTACTATTCAAAGGTCCAGCCACAGTAACAGAGGATTAAAATTGTCATTCAGTTTAATTATTCTGCATTTTACCCTGTTTTGACTCAGGTATATTTTCTGATTACTTCGTTCTCATTTTAAAGTCTATGTAGGACTTAAGAATGTGTGAATTTGGATTACATAAACAAGAATTGCTTTATACTCCTTTTCCTCTCTCAGAAAAATGAAGGCAAGGATGACTTTCACAGGATTCAGCCAAAAGTTCTAAATAACTTAATATTCATTTTTGAGATCCAATAAGCCTAATAAAGCTACTACTTCAGAATTTTTTCGTCATTTAATCCAAAACTCAAAAATTTTACATATTAAATTGTATACGTTTTTCATAACTAAAGTTTAAGAGAAGTATTTTTATATTGAGTGCAAGTTATAGAGCTATCATGTTAACACAAACTAAATGGAGATTTTCATCTTAAACATTAGAGATATAAAATGGAGTTCAAAGTTAATTAAGTTTTCATCTATGACCAAGTTCCCCTGTCTGTATATCTCCCATGGACAGCAATTATTTTATAGACAGGAGGGATATATAGGAATAATATAATACTTTAAATCTGGAAAAAAGTAATGTAATAAATTTATATTACTATTTTTAACAGTAACATACAGCAGCAAATAATAAAAATAATAATAATTTTCTGAAGCAACTTGTATTGAATCACTGCCAGAAGAGGAGACATTTTAAAACATTAGCTAGGAAAAAAAAATTAGTTCTGAATTATCAGGGACACAGAATTGCCAGATTGTTTCCTTGTTTTGGAGGTTTTTGGGGGATTTTTAAAAATTATTTCTTCAGAAATCTGTGTAAGATAGAACCTGCTGTTTCATATCAGTAAGAAAAGCTTTGAAATATTTATCAGCTAACAAATATTTATCATGTTTAATGGCAAAATATATTGCAAATGGTAACTTTTTCACCATTACTTGAATTTCACTAGTACTTTTAATTACTTTCTAATAGGCTTTTCACCTTTCTAAAGCTATCACCTCAAAATGAAAAAAAAAAATCATCAGAAAAAGGTAAGTGGAGTTGTCACTTTTGTATAGTCAAAATATTCTTTCTTATATTCTTCTTTCATTACGTATAAATATTTAATCAGTATATATTTATGTCACAACAGAAAGCAATATAGAAAACAAGAAAAAAAACTACTGCCAGAAAACATGTTTATTTTTTTCATATATATCACAAATTAAAACAGACTATAAGAGCATGAAGCATTCAAAAAGAAACGTGCAAAACAAGTCTGTGAAAAAATCTATGTCTGCTCATATAGGTAAAGCTACACTGGATCTGTGTGTCCCCAAATGACCTCGTTTTTCCTCAAGGTCCCCAGCTTTCTGAAGACCACACTTTGTTCCACTGATGTTTACAGGGGTTGTCTAGGCAACCAGATAAACCAGAGATTTAAAGGGACCTGCCCTGTCTGCTATGGACTCCAAATTCACATCAAGGAAAGGAGCCCTGCCTGTGGAGAAACAGCCTGGGGCAGGTTTAGCAAATCCTTTCCTACAACTGCTTGTTGTAGCAAAGAAACAAAAGACTACCACAATTATACTTTACATAGACATGGTGAGTTTTGTTTCAGACTATGGATTGTAATTTTTTTGACTATAATAGATAATATTAACATAATTTGCATTTCCTTATGATCTCACTGGATTTTTATGTCCAAGAAGTGACAGTGACAACATTAGTGAATGACTATGATTAATTATTTCAATTATGGTAGAAAACAGAGACCCCATTCAAAATTAGTCCCCCATTGTGATGCAGCTGTACAAACATATATTAAAACACTGTGTCTGGACCAGAAGTCTGCAAATTACTCCACTCAGAGTCATGAGGAAAAAGACAGCAGCATACATGGAGTACACACAGGCAGGGATGGACCTGGACAGTGTGTGTATTGCCAAAATTGTAACAAAATCACAGTTTCTCCTAATTAAAGCAACACTTTTTCTCTCCATTTGAAATAGATTACAATCTCCAATTATCTTTCTTAAAAGACTATATTCCATATTTTCCTGTTGCATGAGGCAAGTTCTACAATTCTTCCATAATTATTTTATCTGTTGTTCTCTCTCCTGGATATGTATGGGCTCCAGTTCTCCTGGCTTCATTTTCTTCTCTCTACCATTTTCAAACATTCTCTTCTGTCCTGCAGGCCAGACTTTCTCTTCCCTCCTTCCTTGAAATCCCAGCAGCCATGGAAATCCTGCTCTCCAACACCACTGAAACTTTCAGAAGCCTCTTACTTCTAACTGTATAACCCTAAAATTAGTGGATGAAAAAACCCTTTATAAATGGTAAATATTGGTATTGACTGTGTTATTAATATTTGTATGTTAAAGGATCAATATACAAACCATTTAGCTCCACCTTCAAACAGACAATAAATTAAAAAAATATTCCTCCCTTGTCATCCAGAGGGAAAATGAACTTTAAACTGAAGGAGAGCAATTGCAACCTGGATTTAGCATTTCTAAGAGATTATAGGAATCAGTTATTTACCCAATAACCATTTCTAACATGTCTTTTGTGCCTATTTGATATACTATCCTATGCTAACTTTGAGGAATGGATATGGGCAATTATACTCTTGTCTCTTCAGTAAATTGATGCAATGTTATTGCAGAAATGAAAAAGAGGATGCAAGAGAAGTATATTCTTTGAGATCGCTTCTGAAGAGTAACAGGCACCAAACTAGAAAACACACCCAGGTCCAGTGTTTCAGGTAACATCCTGATTTCACTGATGGCAAAACTTAATTTGAGTATGAAGAAATCAATATTTCATTTGAGACTTCAGAAAAAATAGTTTCTCATCAGCAATGGCTTTTATGGCCTTTGCCCCTGCTTGTGTGAGCTCAGGGGATCAGAAATCTGGTTTGTCTTCTCAGTAATGACGAGGAAAGGCCCTGACTGATTTAAACATGCCTTCATTTTTGTTCAACACTATCAGTGAAAATTAAAATCTAATGTACCACATATTTGGAGGAGGCAAGGGATGCTAAACACTACCAAACTGTGCTGCTGAATTCCATTGGTTATGTGAACTCCTACAAAATAACAATTCTGGTAGTAAATCTGCAGTACAGTGAAAGGAAAGACCAAGTAAATGGAATAGGGTGCCAAAGAAAACAATCAGAGGCCAAAAGGGATAGGAAAGAGGGAAAAGCAAAGTGTGAAACTAAAGGTATATAAAGCCTTTGGAGGATAGAAAATATTTTTTTTAAAGCAGTGGAAATATAATTTATTTTAGCAGTATAAAAAAATGAAAACTAAGAAGGAAAAAATATATTATTAAATCCCAGGATAACTTTTACTGTGATAAAGTGGATGTCTGAGGAAGATGTCTGAGGAGAAATATCAAAGGACAAGCTTTGATATCTAGCTGCTTCAAGTGATCTACACATATAATGCCATCACCTCTGAGTTAACAATGTTGCACCTGAGCACAAGAAAAAAATGCAGATGTTATCCCCAAGACAGTCAGATTTCTGTACATCCTCTGTTAGAGACCTTGATTGATTCATTTTACCTGAAATTATTTGAAAGGAATTAGAGAATTGGAAATGAGAAATGCTCGAGGATAATTTTTATATGTAGACATTTATTGGATAATATATTACTTGGGGATGCATCTGCTCTTTGCACAAAAAGAATGGAGTTCTTTCTTGTAAGTGTGATGGTTAAAATCATAATACTTAATACTAATTTAAAAGCCCTGTCTGTCATATTCATGTGCAAAAACTGTGTTTCACATGGTTACCATCTTTTAAAATTGATTTAAAAAATAAAAGCTTCACTGGAAGCATTACATTTATTTCAGCTATTATTAGAAAATTACTTCTATATTTCAGATGTGAAACTGAGCTTAGAGAAAATCTGGCTTGGACTAAATGCAAATAGAAGTCAAAGTTTCTGTTTCATGAGATTAAAACAATGCTTGAAAACACTCAACTTCTCTTTCTTGGTGAATCAGCCATACATCTATCAAATAGACAGAACATCTACTATTATCAAAGTATAGTCTGACAATGGCTTCTCAGGCTCTGGAGTTGAGAGGAAAAAATTTTACATTGACATTTGCATTACAACCACTTGAAATAACCACTTCTTCTTTGTGCTAATGAGAATTAATAAGTTCTTCTTGGCATGCACTGTAGATATTTCTCCTTTTAGCTTTGTGAGTCAAAGACAAACAAAAAGAAATCCAAAAATAGTAAATAAACTTTTAATCTGTTTTTTGGATGCTTTTTTTTTAATATGAAAAGTGGCTTTTACTCTTTTTTTCTTGCATGGATTTTTTTTCAATAGATTCACTTCTATGAATATGATACTATTATTGGTTTTGCTTATTATTTCTCCAAATGAAAGGTTACTGGTCTAAATATTCTTTCAGTGATTTAGCTTCCTGGCTTGTAAGTGTAAGGAAAAAGCACTGCAGGCACCTGACTGAAGAACACTTACTGAAACCCTCTGAGCCTGGAATGACCACTCATTCGTGGCATTAGCAATATAATAAAAAAATTAAAAAAAAAAAAAACCACTGAGAAGAAATTAAAGCATTTAAAGGCTCAAACTCTGGAAATACCAGAAACTGCTGGAAAAGAAGGCAAGAACACTTCAGTGTACATCTGGAAACAGTAAGTGTTATTTAAAAGCAAGTCTATCAGAAGGAGGTTTTCCTTCTGAAAATAGCAAGTGCTGATGCATTTGGCATATTTAACACTTCTCAGCAATCCAAGAAAAGGAGGATATTCATAAAGCTGTTACAAAAAATGAGGAGTATTGCATTCCAAATAAAAATGAAGCATATTAAAGTCATATGCTTTGGTCCTGAATGTTTAAAAGGGTCTTTTACTTTATAAGACTGGGGTGACAATTTTATCTGCTAGAGGTGTACGATAAAGTGTACCTTACCACAGGGTAAGATCTATTGAAGATTTGTAGATTTTAAAACCCTTCCAACTTTAAAAAGCCACTGTGTTTCAACAGAAAGGAGAGCAAATAATACAGAAATAGATTCCTGGGAGAAGCAGACTCCAGATGAGGCAATTTAGAATCTGCCAAGGAACTAGTACTTGAATAAGTGTTGGACTGGACTGTGCTTTGGAACCTTAGATATTACCAAGAGCTGAAAATACCATAAGACAAAGATATTAGAGGCAGAAGAACACCCAGAGCTGGAATTCCTGAGCAAGGAATAACAACACAAATAAAGCAGATGGAAGACTGTGAACATTAAGCAAAAGCTTGTATTAATTTGTCTTCAGGTGCCAGGGGTCTGAACCATGAAGAAACTGCATGTTGCATCTTAGACTGTTTTCCTATTTTTAGATGGCACTACTAAAGATGTTACAGCAGAAGAGCTGATTATACATTAAGACCTTTTTTAGCTAGACTTCTTTAACCAATACAGTAATATGTGACAGAGGGACACAATTTAAAGGACGTACATTTGAGCAGAATACAGTGAAGCCTAGACTTAGATGTGAGACTACTAGTTCCTCATCATTCCTCACTTATTGGGTGCAGTGTATGTAGGAAAGCTTGCTGAACTGTTTGAACTTTCCCAGCTAGAATTAAAATGACTTTCAGATAACCTAGCATATTTCACTTCCAAAGTGAGTTAGGCTAAACTGAATTAAGGTCATTTTTAATTCTGAAGAAAAATAGATACTGAGGCATTTAATATAGCTTAGTCTATTTTAAATTAACGGCTGTAATTAACTTGGAGATCTCTGTAGAAAAGACCTAAAAAGATAAATTAAAACCACCACTATTTTTGTTTTTTGTTTTTAATCTTCTTAATTCTGTAGAAGGTGATTCAGAGTCTTAGTATACAAACAGTATAATATTGATCACCTCTCAATTATGGTAAACATGCAAGTAATTAAGTAAGCTACCCTGAATGTGGCTTACTATATAGTTTTTTAAACAGCTATGCATTTTTTAATTACTTTGACTACACAAGTAGTATTTCTATTCAAATCTGTGGAAGTAAACTAGAATCAAATGTCAGACAAGTATACCATCAACTCTGACTTACATTTCATTCCTGCTATAGTTCATGTGCAGCAGTATGAATATGTTGCTAAACTACTAAAATACAAGAAAAAAAAGTGAATTTTTTTCTTGCTTTCCCATACTCAATATGCATAAAATTAACTTTTCTGAAGTGCAGCAAATAAAGATAATATAAAGTATCTTAAAAGGAATTTTTTCAAATGAGCTGATGGCAGCCAGATACCCACAAAACGGTCACAAAGCCAGTTACAGAGACAAGTCAGTATGAATTTTCCATAACAGTAATTAACAATTTCTTCTGAATCACAAATTTACAGGAGTATCTTCTACAAATACAGAATAATCTGCAGAACAATTATAAGCAACTGAAAAAAGTGCTGCTTGGCTGATAGCAAGAGACTACACCCACTGTCAAATGATCATAGGAGATAAAGGCTGAGAACTGAGCAGCTGGACTTGCCCATTAAGGCAGCCTGTAGCTTATCTCTGAAAAAAACATGTCTGTTCTGCAGGACATTGACCTCAACACAGCACCTGGCACCTCCTTTGGTGAATTAATATGTAGCCACTATCCATAGAAAATTTGATCAAATTCTCTCTTGTAGGGGGCAATACTGACAGCAAAAGCATAGAACCTGTTTTGTTAAATTAGGTCTAAAACATCAGGAAAAAAAAAAACCCCACCTTGCAGCTTTATGGCTCTTGAGAGGCTTTTGGTGAACTGTGGTTAAAAATCAATAAGGGAATATATAAACTCTTTTCTTCTATGTTTACATGGGGGTTTTTTGACCCCATGTAAACATAGCCACCCCAGTGGCTATCTTGGGAAATATCTGGGAAACATCTAATGCCAAGAAAGAAAGGGTGGCAGTGGTGAAGTATTGGCTGCTGGTGTAAACTTCCTTTGGAGCTTTTTGCTTTAAGTCTTCCTAGTCACTCTGAAGGAAGCCCAAGTTGCCCTTAGTAAAGACTCCTTCCAAACTAAAACGTCCCTTAAAATTGTAACATCCGTGGTGTGCCAAACACTTTTCCTGAGGCTCCGGATTCTTTTTGGATTCAGTTGAAGAGCATCAAAGAACATTTTTCAGGAGATCTGGCAGAGCAAGTTCTCGGCCAAGTTGCTTTAGTTTCATACTAGATTCAGGGGCTGGCAATCTCAGATATTGTAGAAACATGATGTAAGTCCTTTCACTTTTTTCTGAGTGGGTGGGTCCTCAACTGGAATGAATTTGGCATCAGTGGATTAAGCCTTCCCTGCAGAAGGATTAGTTTATTGCTGTCTGTATAGCTAGTACGGGAGCAGGGGAAATTGCTGTACTCCTTGCTTTCATCCTTTCCCTTAGCACATTTACATGACATAATTGATATATTCTTGGCAGGTCTGAAATTATGCTGCTGTGATGAATATTCCTGTTTCTGGGTCAGAAGCTGTAAAATTTGGAAAATATCTTCCATATTCACAAAGAAATATGCTTCTTGGCACGTTAGCAACCTGCTAGAAAAGCATCCCACACTGGCAGAACAGGGGTTAGCTGAGAGCAGGAAATGTGCCAGTAGCCTGGAACAACCCAAAGGGAAAACAAGGAGTTAAATGCCAAATATATCATTCTGTTTAGGAGAGAGAAGGAGGCTGCCAGGGGTATTCAAAGATGCAGGAATGTGGGATTTTGGGAAGAGCAGTCTAATTTGGTATTCAAACCCCACAGTTTACAGACACTGCTGCAATGGTAAGGCAGGCTGGCCACAGAAAGAGAATCCCAACTAAGGCAGGTACATAGTCATAACTCAAGCAGAACCTACACCCTCAGGCTAAGGATGATCAGTATGGATGGGCTAAACCATCAATCTGCATATGCCAACCCCTTGCAATGCAGGCACACCTCAAATTCGAGAGAAAATGAAGACGCGTGATGATTTAAATTTAGTGACTTGTTTCAAATGTGTGTTGAAAACAACTGCTGTAGTTGCTACAGAAATGCCACTGTCTCATCTAGAAATCAGGATGATTATGGAGTGAGAGGATGTGTGGCTCCAGAAGAAATTACAATATGAACTGGTGATTTCTACTAAAAACACCTGAGAGTCTTTAATCTAGAACAAATTTATCTTTTTTGTCCCGAAATGACCCTCTCATTTTTACTTCTAAGTCTATGTAGGGTAAAATATGTGAGTTTCATGAGGGAACAATATGTCTGATATAGAGTTTTAGGCTTTATCAGAGTGAAGGACTCATCTTGCTAGGGTATTCCTAATTGATAGTTCCAAACAAATATGGTTCAAAAATGGATGAAAACCTGCTGGGAGTCATTGAAACAACATCATCAAATCCATACAGTTCTAAAACTGCTGACTTGACTTTCTTAGAGTATATTTTTTAAAATCTCATATAGATCAGCAAAACAAATAAAATTTGAATTTTCAGATTGGGCCTTTAGTGAAATATATTAACATACACAAACAGAACATTTTTCATGTTTGCATTACTTTATTTTTTAACCAATTGTGTTGAAAGAAGGCAAACTACTTGTAAATAAACAGTGATATGAGGCATTTCAGCATGAAAGGATTTTATATAAGAAAATTTAGGAAACTAAAGATTAGGGCTGGAATAAGAGTTGACAGTCTGAGTGCTAAGTGATTGTACACACAGTATCTGTAATCATCGGTATGTTTTGCAATTAATCAATGACTATTAACTTGTTAATATAGCATAAGATGTGTGAATAGTGTGAATGTGAATACAAATGTCCAGCCCTAACTCCTTATTTCTGTTATCTTTGCCTACATGTGTAGTGCTAGAACCATGGATATGGTTAATTTAATGTTTCACAGCACTGTTGAATTATATTTGTTAGGTTTCTGATAAAGAGAATGTTTGGGTAAAAACATTTATGCAAATCCATCAGTGCTGCATGTGCATTAAGAGCATGTGGTTATTTGAGAACCAGTGTCATTGCATTGCTGCACACACACACACACACACACATATATGGTGCTGGACATGTACATGTAGGATTTTGCTGGAGTACATGCAATGACCAGCTGATCCTTGTCCACCAAGGCCCAAAGGGCAGTAATGTCGATTGGATCTTGTTGGGTTCCCACGTATGCAGCCTTTGCAGCATAATTTGGTAGTGAAGAGATGAGCTGTAATGCCAGGAATATGCTAAAGATGCTGCAGCAAATCTCATTTGTTAGCGATGCCACTGCTGTCTTCTCAAGGATATCAAAATGCCTGTCAGCACCTGGATGAAAATCAGCTGACTCAGACTCAATCTGGCCAAAATGAAAATTATGATGGCTGGAGCAGGGAAAACATTTAAAACTGGGATAAGATCTTAACCTGAGACATAATCTTCAGATATTTATTTAAATACTACAGCACCTCAGAGTTCTATTTTTTGTCATTGTATGAATGATCAAAACAAGAGATGGCAAAAGGACCCTCTCCTCTTCCCGTGCTTAAGTTCTCCTGGTGCAGATCTGGCCATTGCCAGATCTCTACATGCCATTCTTTAGCAGAGTGAATTACTGATAACTCACTGAACCTCTTTTTAAGTGCATAAAGAATATACAGATTCCAGCTTTGGCAAAATGAGACAGCCCTCTTCAACAGTAGCTGCTTCACTGCCCACAGTGGTTTGCAGGTTATTTCCTCATGAAGTTTAAGTCTTGTTTCTGATCTTCAAAGCAATAGAGACCTGGCTTCCTCAGAGACAGCTTCTTTAATTGTAGAAACACAGGTACTCCCCTGAGGTAAGCAGTATCACACAGATGAGGATAATGCAAGGGAGGTGAAGAAAATCACGAGAAAGTCCCTTAAAGTGAAAAGTTCATTGATCAAACCTCAACCTACAAAATATCAAGATAATTCAGGTAAGTGTTCCCAAAACTTTGTAGTCATATAATCCAGGCAGCTTGTACAACTGTCAAGGTAGACCACATACTGGCTAGATCTGCCCAGTGTTACTATACAATGTACTGCACTGCACAGGCTCAGGGAACTGGAAATCTCCTAGAAGTATCTACTTTAGCGTGCATTAGTGTATGTGTATAAAATCCTGTCTTATAAGAAGGTAATTCAGTATTAGGCTGTGACAGTGTGTGCTTCACCAGCAGGCAGCCCATGGTGCTGGGAGAGGATTTTGATAGCCCCAGTGAAGGATGGTAGCCAGAACAATTCCTGCAACCCTGGGGAAAGAATGCTGCCAGAAGAGGCTGGGTATCACATACATTGTCCTGGCAGAATATATGCAGTTTGTGATCCATAAGATTAGCACTTCTGCTCTCCACTCTCTCCACTTTAAAGCACATAAAATAGAGCCTTTTTTTGATAAGCATTTCCTTCCAGAGCTAAAACACTCAAAGCGTTTCACATGATAAATATATAAAGAGAGCTATCATCAACTTGAAAGTCACAATACCGCTTGAAAATGTGTAGCTGTAGCTATTTATGATGGGTGGCAGCAAAAGGGGGGGAGGGAAAAAAAAAAAAAAAACCTCT